>JAOTQQ010000041.1:3549121-3570610 GCA_026546715.1 Gallinago undulata | reverse complement strand
CCCCCCCCCCCCCCCCCCCCCCCCCCCCACCTCGCTCCCCGGCAGCCCGGGGGGGGCGGCGGGGCGGGCCGGGCCGTCCCCCGCGGGGCCGGGCCGGGCGGGGGCGGGCCGGGGGCGGCGGGCCGGGCCGGGCCGGGCTGGCGGGGGGTGCGCGGCGGCTCCACGTGACTGCGGGGCCGGGAGAAAACCGGGGCCGGCGGCGGCGGCGGCCGCACTGCGCCCGGGCGGCGATCGCGGGAGGCGCTCGGCAGCCGCTGCCCCGGGGCTTTCGGCGCGCTGGGTCCGGGCTGGCTCTCCAGAATCATGGACTGTGCTGATATGCCTTGCTTGCTGTCAGTGAGTACAGCCCTCTTCTTCCTCGGCTTGGCTCTTCGGAGTTTTTACAATTCTTTTTCTGTTGATTTTTTTTTTTTGGTTTGTTTTTTTTTTTTAACCAAAAAACTTTTTTTTTTTTTTTATTTTCTTGTCCGCCCTCCCGGGGTCCGGCGGCGGGACTCGAACTCGGGTCCCCCCCCTCCTGCCCCGGCCGAACCGGGCCCCGCCGCCGCCGCCGCAGCAGTTTCTCCCGACCCGACCCGGGCCGGCGGGGCGAGCGGGGCCGGGATGCGCCGCGGACCCCGCCTGCCCTTGGAGGGGCTACCGACCCGGAGCGAGCGGCTAATCCCTGCTGCTGCTCGGGGTGTGTGGGGGAAACAACACATTCTAATGTCGTTTTGCCATTTATTATTATTTTCAAGTTTATTAGGAGGAGGAGGGGGAGGGCGGGGGGGATTGCTTCTCATCCTGACTTTCCTTGTTTGTTGTTGCGGGGTTTTTTTTATTATTATTTTATTTTTTATTTTTGTTTTGGTTTTGTTTTGTTTTCCCCCACCCCAGAGACACCATGATTCCTGGTAACCGAATGCTGATGGTCATCCTACTATGCCAAGTCCTGCTGGGAGGTACCAACCATGCTAGCCTGATACCCGAGACCGGCAGGAAGAAAGTCGCAGAGCTTCAGGGACAAGCCGGATCCGGACGCCGCTCTGCCCAAAGCCATGAACTCTTGCGGGGTTTCGAAACGACTCTGCTCCAGATGTTTGGGCTGCGAAGGCGGCCTCAGCCCAGCAAGTCAGCCGTCATTCCTAGTTACATGCTGGATCTCTACCGGCTCCAGTCCGGGGAAGAGGAGGAAAGCCTCCAGGAAATTAGCCTCCAGTACCCTGAGCGATCCACCAGCCGGGCGAACACCGTGAGGAGCTTCCACCATGAAGGTCAGTGATGGGCAGGAGGTAAATTCCCAGCCCCGGGAGCGAGCGGGGTTTCCTTGGTGTTTGGAAGCTTACAAATGCGTTTTAGAAGCGGGACGTGTCCCAGCCCTGAATTTACGGGGGGAAAATTGCCTTTCCCCGGTCCCCCCAGCCCGCTGCGTGCGGGTGACAGGCGTGCTGCTCCGTATTTTGTCCAGCATCCTATGCTTAACCCCAGCTTGGCCATATTTTTGAGGGGCTTGTTGACAACAGCGCTGTTTCCTGCGCTGCCTCTGCCTGGGGGTCACTCCCTGGGCTCGCGTGGATTTAATGGCTCTGGATCGGATGCGGGAGTAAAGCGAGGGCGGGCTCTCGCCCCTGGTGTGTTTCTTTTGAACCATCAAAGCGATTGCTGCCTGGTTTTGCTCTTAAGGGGGGGGGAAATGAAAAAAAAAAAATTCCGAAAAAACCCCTACTCGAATTTAATACTTACAGCTGTGTGTTTATAAGGTTTATTCAATAGGCCCTTGTAATCTGATCCAAATGTTTCCTAGCGGATGTTTCTTTTCCAAAGTAAATCTGAATTATTAATCCAGCCGCATCATTACTGCCTTGGAATTCGCTTCTCTTTCTCCCTCCCCTGCCCCCTGTGCCCCGTAACAAGGCACCTCTGTGCTCCGTGGTGCTGCGCTTCGCCGGGGAGATGATTTTGGAGAGATGGGGGGGTTGAGGGGGAGAGGAAGCGAAAGGGGGAAAAGCCACCCCAAAAGGGGAAGGGAGATGGGAAGGGGTGACTCGCTCCGGCAGAGGGTGAGCGAGCGGCGCCGGGGCAGGAGCCGGGAGGGATGTGTGGGGGGAACGGAGAGGTGCTGGTGGAGCGTGGGTGCATGTTGTGCCCCGAGGCTGACGTTCTCTTTGCTTTCTTTTTTTTTTTTTTGTTGTTTTCCTTTTTAACTGCTTTTTCCCCCCTGCCCTGCTCCCATCCAGAGCACCTGGAGACTGTCCCGGGTCCAAGCGAGGTGCCCCGGATCCGCTTCGTCTTCAACCTCAGCAGCGTGCCGGAAAACGAGGTGATCTCCTCGGCGGAGCTGCGGCTGTACCGGGAGCAGGTGGAGGAACCCAGCGCGGCGTGGGAGGGGGGCTTCCACCGGATAAACATTTACGAAGTGATGAAGCCGCTGTCGGAGCGCGCTCAGGCCATTACGCGCCTGTTGGACACGCGTCTGGTGCACCACAACGTGACGCGCTGGGAGACCTTTGATGTGAGCCCGGCCGTGATCCGGTGGACCAAGGACAAGCAACCCAACCACGGGCTGGTGATCGAGGTGACCCACCTCCACCACGCACAGACTCATCAGGGCAAACACGTCAGGATTAGCCGATCTTTACCTCAAGGGCGCGGGGACTGGGCTCAGCTCAGGCCGCTCCTGGTCACTTTTGGGCACGACGGCCGAGGCCACGCGCTGACCCGCAGAGCCCGCCGGAGCCCCAAGCACCAGCGTTCCCGCAAGAACAAAAAAAACTGCCGCCGCCATGCCCTCTATGTGGATTTCAGCGACGTGGGTTGGAACGACTGGATCGTGGCACCCCCGGGGTACCAGGCGTTTTACTGCCACGGGGACTGCCCCTTCCCTCTGGCCGACCACCTCAACTCCACCAACCACGCCATCGTGCAGACGCTGGTGAACTCCGTGAACTCCAGCATCCCCAAGGCCTGCTGCGTGCCCACGGAGCTGAGCGCCATCTCCATGCTCTACCTGGATGAGTATGACAAGGTGGTCCTGAAAAACTACCAGGAGATGGTGGTGGAGGGGTGTGGGTGCCGCTGACACCCCCCCCTCCTTCCCCACCACCCTCTCCTCCCCTCCTCTCTCCCTCCCGTCCCACCCCAGAACTGCTTGCTATAGCTGGACTCTTCTCTAAACTAAACGTTCACCTTGACCTTATTTATGACTTTATGTGCAAATGTTTTTGACAATAATGATCATATATTTTGACAAAATATATTTATAACTACATATTAAAAGAAAAAAATAAAATGAGTCATTATTTTAAAGGTAAACGCATTTTTGTGTCTCACCTCTCAGGGTGCTGCTGAGGCTGCCGCCGGCTTGGAGTGCAGCTGGGAGTTTATCTTCTCTCCTCATCTTCTCCTCACTCCCCCCTTACCCCCCCCCCCCCACCTTGTTTTCTCCCCCCTTACCCCTTTTCCCCTTAAAAGCTTTGCAAATTTTAGTCTTTCTATTATTTCTCGCCGAGGTACCGCGGATCCCCCTGGGCTGGGGCTGCGCCACGTGGGAGATGAGGGTCCCTGGAGATTAAGAGCTGCTTCTCCCCGGCCGCTGGGAATAGAGCCGACCTTGCTACCCTGGCCCAAGCCTTTGCAAAGCAACCCACCAAAAATGCATTTGAAAAGAAGGTGAAGATTTACCTTGAGGGCTTTATGCTAAACCCGCTGGGTTTTATACCCTTCGTCCAACTTCAGGATTCCCCAGGTTTTAAAACAACTATTAACGTTTCCCCCACCACCACCCACACCTCCTCCCACCTCTCCCCTCCCCACTGGAGAGCTGGCTTCTTCAGGAAGCTTCAAAGGTTTGCACAGGTCCTTTGAAGATCAAATCGCCCCATTACAATGCCAAAAAAAAAAAGGGGGGGGGAAGATATCTGGAGCAGTTAAATATGTGTTAGCTAATAGCTACCTGTGCTGTGTCCTTTCCAAATTGCTTCCGAGCAGGAAGGTGATCAGAGCTGAGCCTAGCAGGTAGGGTTGGAGGTATCTAGGGACAGAAACCCCTGGCCCAAACCCATCGGTTGGACTTTGTTTGGCTTGGAAAACTGGGAGCTGTGCCCTGGGCTGGGGGGGGGACAAGCGTGGGGCTGGTGTCCTCAGTGCTCCTGGGAGTAGGGGGGGAAGGGAGCAGGGTGAGGGAGCATGATGTGTTTTTTTTTTTTTTCTTTCTCTTTTTTTTTTTTTCTTTCCTTTAATGATTGAAGCTTTCCAAACCTCCGAAAGGGGCAGCTTAGTTGAAACCAATAAAAACTGGAGTGGAAAGCTTGCCAAAAGCCTTGGCTCCCTGAAGAGTGCAGGTGGAGAGAGGAGATGGGAGCCGCGGGGGGAGGAGAGCATGGCCCTGCATTTCGGAAACAAAAAAAAAAAACCCAGCCTTCAACCTCCTCTGGTGCCAGTGAGGCTTTTCCACCCCTCCATCCCACCAGGTGCTGCCGCACAGGAGTGGGCCACAGGGTCCCCTCTGCTGCCAGAGAGCCTTGGGGTGGTTCTGTCCCCCCCCAGCCTCCCACGAGGCAGCGATGGGTGCTGGCTATGGGGACCAAGCGTCCCCAGAATCATGACAGAACCCTGCCTGGGTGCTCGTGGGGATGGAGGCCCAGCATCTATAGGTCTGTGGCAGATGGGGGGGGGATCACCCCACTGCTGGGGAGCCCCAGGTTATTGCTGGGGTTATTACGCTGTTGTGTCTCCGGGGCCCCCCTCGGCCCCGAGCTGACACTCTCATTCCTGCCTTTAGAAGGGAAATGTGTGGCCCGGGGCATCGGCGACCTGCTGCCTCCCCCCTTTGATGCCTGCATATCAGACATAGCCATGCCAAAGAAAGAATTTCATTTTGAAGTGGCATCAGCTAAAGGCGAGCGCCTTTCAGCTGCCTGACAGGGCAATTACACACATCTCTGCCGATCTGCCCCGTCCCCGATAACCCCAGCCCGGGAAAAAGGGGGTCTCCGGGCCCCATGGCAGCCACGGGGCAAGCACTGTGGGAGGGTGCCCTGGTGTGTGGGGGGGAAATTTAAAAAAAAAAAAAATAAAAATCACTGTGCTTTTTTCTATAAGGGAAAAAAAAAAAAAGAGCTAAAGAGTCTTTTCCCAGGTTCATCGGTGCATCCCGGGTTGTCCCGGAGGCTGAAGGCTGGGGAGGGTGGTTAGAAAGCGAAGCACAAACGCCTCTTGGATTTGAGTCACTCCCCTTGTAGAAGTCTCCAACCGCTTCGCTGCGTTCCCGCTGCTTTATGGAGCTGTTTGTTTCGGTGCTTGTTTTTGCATGGCGTTGCCGTGATGAAATCAAAGCTTCGGCCCCGCGGAGGCAGAAGGCACTTGCTTCTCGGCGGGTGCTGCCAGGGGAGAGGTGCTCCCCACGCGTACCTGGCCTTTGGGAGGTTTTTTCCTCTGCTTTGGTTTTCCTGCCCTGCCGGTGGGTCGGTGAGATCCTACAGGGGGTGTTCTGCTCAGAAATTGTAGGGGGAAAAAAAAAAACCAAACCCAACTGTGGTTTTTTGTTGTTGTTGTTTTTTTTTTTTTTTTTAAATCAAAGTATTTCAATTTTGTAAATTTGGTAAGAATCTAAACTGTGGATATAAAGCAGCTGATGGTAAAACCGATGTACGTTACAAAATATTCATGGGTGCATTAAGGAATTTACTCAGTGGAATGCGTCTAAATTTTGGGGTTTAACAGAGAATATGGGGGCTGAGGGTTTCCCTCCCCCAGTGCGTGTGTCCGTCTGTCCCACGCGGGTGGCAGGCAGCTGTATGCAATCAGAGAGGCGTTTCACAAAATTCTCAACCTGATAAATTGTTTAAAAATAGGAAAAGACAACAAAACTGTCAGGGAAACCAGAATCAGCTCTCCCTTCCTAGTTTCCGGCTGATAACCAGTGGCTTTTTTATTTTTTTTTTCTTCCCCCCACCGCTTTAATTTGTGCTGGGTTTCTGTGTGACAATCAGAGCTCTCTTCGCTGCCTGGGCAAGGGGTTGCTTCTGGGAAGGTGAGAATGAAGGTCCCGCTGGTGTGGAGGGACCCAGGAATTCCAGGCAGTGGATTTTGGCCATAAAGTGTATTTGTTGCAGCAGCAGCAGGATGGTTTAATCCCGTGCTCTGGAATCAGCCTGATTCCCGGTCCTGTCCGTTTGCTGTGTGCCATAGACCTGTCCATTCGTCTTCTCGCTGGCTTGTCTGCGTCAGAATCATAGAATGGTTAGAGTTGGAAGAGACCTTGAAGATCATCAAGTTCCAACCCCTTTGCCCTGGGCAGGGACACCTCCCACCAGACCAGGTTGCTCAAAGCCCCCTCCAACCTGGCCTTGAACCCCTCCAGGGATGGGGCAAACTACCTTCTTCCCGCAGCAGAGAAGAGCTGGGGAGGTGGTTTGGTCTCAGGGAGCCAGCGTTTAGCTGCGCTCAAAAGTATGACAAATATATCTGCTTTGTAAGTGCAGTTATTCCTCTGACTTCTGACGTATTAATTTGTTGATCTTACTTATTTCAGAGCGAGCACTTTGGTTTTTTGGTGGCTGGAAGGTCTGAGATAAAGCTTATCAGTTTAATGCCCCTTTTATTCAGCCCAAGCTGAAAGGGGAATGGGTTGAAGGTGGGTCTGCAGCCACTTCCCTGCCATCCGGGTGTCCTCCTGGTGGTTGTGGCCCATGGTCCGACAACCCAAGGTGTGTAAACCAGAGGGTAGATGGTCTGCTGCTCACCGTGATGCAACTTCATCATCTCCGTGCCCACCGCAGGAAGGCTGGGACTTTTGGTACCTAAAAAAGTACTGTCATGCTGTAGTCTGTGTGGTTTATGGAGGTAGGAAATGAGGAGAATATCTCAGCAGGGTTTAGTAGCCTCCTGTGGCTCCAACTGAATTGCTCACAGTGGTTTTTGGTGAGGGCAGCTGGGTGTTGTGCAACGCTGTTATTGCTGGAGCGCTGGTGAGGACGTGGGATAAGATGTGCTGGATAACGGGGTCCAAGGCTCTGCCATGTGTCAGGAGCTCCCCCCAGAGACCTGTGGTTACCCTGATCCCATCCCCAGCCCCTCCTCTCTTGGCTTGCGGGATCCCAGGAGTCTTCTGGCAGGGCTTTCTTCTCGCAGGTGAAAACTTGTGTGTCCGTCCCCCCCCCCGGTGAAAGCTTACAGCATCGTTTTGAGGAAAAGCTGCTGCCCTGGAGCTGCCGTAATTGAGGAGGGCTGCGCAGACAGCCCGGCTTTGCTCGTAGCCACAGGGTCCGAGGCTTGGCAAATTAGTTTCTAAAAATGCCAGTGCTTCGGTTTGGAAGAGAAGCACCGAGGTTTGCAGGTTGCTATTCTGGGACAACGGCAGAGGCTTTGCTGCAGAGCCAGCAGAGGAAGACGGAGAGGCCCTTCTGGTCGTGACTGGGGCTCTTGGACACCTCTGGCAAACTTCCCGCCTGTTGCAGTAACGATTAGCACAGCCTAATTGTGGTGGCTTGAAAGCCTGTCGAATGTTGATGTGCATCGAGAGGTGCTTGGTTCTCTTTATTCTGGGGTTTCATCGCAGGAGAGCAGGTCTGATGGTCCTCTGCTGTGCGTGGTTCCTGTCTGGAATCGCTGGAGCCAAACAGGTCCTGGATCTGCACATCTGTGATCTCCAGGAAAAGTGGGGAATGAGAGAGATATTGCTGCCCCCCCCTGTAGATAAGGGACTTGGGCACGGGTGCATATGGAGAACGGGCAGAGCCAGGAGAGGTATCCGACCACCTCAGTCCCCGTCCTGTGATCTAGACGCAACGCTTCTCTGGTCTTGTGTCTGTCCTTCTCAAGATCCACCACTTAACCTCAAACCAGTGGTGGATTCCTGCAAAATATAATGAAAGAGGAGGCTACAACGTCGGTGTCCTTCTCTAGGCAGGCACGGTAATGACAGGGAGTATCAGAAATGACCCAGACACCGGATATTTCCTTCCCTTCACCGATCTGCATTCAAATTTGGAAGGGTAAAATAGGATTTTGAATCCGTTATTTTCACTGGGGCTTCTTAAAGGAGAACCTCAAACTTGCTCTTTTTTTTGGCAGCAGTGCATCCACCTAGACACAAACATTGAAGGGAAAATCCATCAATCAGTACTTGCACCTTAGTAGATCCAAGGGAGGGGTGACACCACAGGGAACTCTGGCTCTGCTGGATCAGCCATGAGTCATTTATTCTACCCACCAGGTAAGTACGTGTGCTGGGGCTTTGGTTCTGCACCATCCATCCAAAATTCACCCTGACTTGGAGCCCTGTGCTGTTTTTCACACAATCAGGGTTTTTCGTGCCTCCTACCCCTGCCTTGATGCCACGTTTTATATGAGAATAGCTCTGCAGAGGGCATGACCCCATCTACACCTTGTGTCCTTTCCAGCTTGGCTTTGCCAAGAGCTGCTCCTCTGAGCTCATTTTTGAGCAATGGCAGAGTCAAAGGAAGAGCCCTCGGCACCTGTGTCCACCAGAGACATCATCCCCAGACCTGGAGGTGTGCTTGGAGGGTGGACCACAAGGGCAAAACTGAAAGCCATCACCAGTAGGACTTCATCCTCAAAAGGACCTGTGGTGAGCTGCCTTTCGTAACATCAGGGAGCCAAGGAAAGCTTTATCCAAACCCAGCCCTACCCTTTGGATCTGTTCATGTACTACAGACGTGGTTGCATCTTGACATGCCCCACCTGCCTTTGGTACTCCATAGCTGGCTGGTTGTATTTATACCATCAGCGTTTCTTCCAGTCTTCTCTTCATTCGGGTGCTGGCACATGATGTGTTTAGAAATGCAGATTTTTCCTTTCCACTCTTGGTCTCATTCCCCATTTTTTCCTGGAGATCGCAGATGTGCAGATCCAGGGAGACCACACAGTTCCCAGAGGAGAAGTTGGCTCCCAATTCTAACAGACTATGAGTGGAAAATGTTGGTGTTACTCTACGTTCACAAAAAAAGAAGTCTGTGCTAATTCTCTCCAAAAGCCCACCTAATGCTGTAGGAGAAGGCAGGAACACAGTGAGCCTAAAATGATGTTTTTCCAGGAGTACCAACCAGCCATTTACAATTCTGAGTTTCCTGAGCCAAAATTAGGCTCTCTGTATTTAATAGGCCAACGTGAATTTTACATCCAGAAATGTATAGAATTACTTTATAAACCTTATATATATTTTTTTTTTCTTTTTTTTCAGATTGGCATTATCCTGTGACTTCCACAGTTTGCCTACCCATTCCTTTTTGAACTGTCTCATAGAATCATAGAATGGTTCTGGTTCCAACCTTAAAGACCACCTTAAAGATCACCAATTTCCTTCTATTTGTGTTGAAATCATGGCCTAGAAGTTCATAGCCATGCCCCACAGCTCTTGTATTTTGGGACACAGGGAGCCCCTGCTTCCTATTCCCCTTCTCTGCGCCAGAGATGGCATCTCCTCTGCTCTGCCAAACCTGTCACCCTTTTCTTCAGCCTGGTGAGGGCACAGCAGAGGACAACTCTAGGTCTTTGCTTTGATGGAAGTCGGTCCTTGCTGGTGGTCACCCTTCCTGGTGCTGTCTCCAGCAGTCTGGGCAATGAGGACCATTGGTAAGGTCCCTTAGTGAGGTAATCACCTCGCTGAAATTGTAAAAATGGATTTTTAAAGCATCCACCTGGGCCTACAAAAAGAAAAAAATAATGCATCACTTTACATCCTAAAGCTTGGGAAGGGCCTGATTGACCGATGGCAGCTCCATTACATACAACTTGGAGCTCCTCCGCAGCATTGCAGAGGGCTTCACACCCTCTTTCTTCTTCAAGGAGAGGTGCAGCTTGGACCTCTTCTTCTCCAGGCTCCAGAGCAGGGTGGGCAGGTGCTTCCCAGCTCTGTCCCCAGCCTCTTTGGGGCTGGGCAGGGACCCCATCAGCTCGATGGTCGTGCTGGTCGCACAGATAGGTGATGCCCTTGGGTGGGTTCTGGCTGGAGCAGGACTTTCCACGCCGCCCTCAGGTAATTGCCTTCGTGTTGCTTTTGATGACAGGGATTTAAAACCCTTCTGAGCCCCTGCGTGTCTTAGCTCTACCCTCTCATGCTTAGATAATCTCACACCTTGTGAATGTGGTTGGTGACATGAATTGCTCCCCTCGCGCTTGGATGGACACCACAGCCTTCTTGGTGCTGAAAGCTGAAGGGTCGGGCTTGTCCTTCGAGTCCCGCAGGCAAAGAGCAAGGGCTTTTCCAAGGAATCCACCTGCCCCTCACCTTTCCCTTCCAGTAACACGAGACTGGATGTTATGAACTAATTGCCTGAAACAGGGTGTGCTGTTTTACATATTAGATTACGTGGAAGACGGTGGGCATTTTGTGGCGCTTTTATTGGCTTTGCTCGTTTTGTCTGTGCTGTCATGCACACCTGCTATTTAATACCGAAATCGGGGAAGTCCTTCATGCCAAGATGAGCTCAGGTACGCTAAATTGATTAGACACCTCCCTGGGGGAGCCCTGGAAGGGACGGGGGATGTACGAGAGGGCTCATGAGGGGCTGCCTCCTGGTCTCCGGGCTGGGGTCACCTCCCAGCCAGGGATGTGCTGGGTGCATCGCTTCTAAGAGGGAATGAAATAAACAGAAGCAAAAGCTCTACTTGAATGCCACACCTAAATGAAGTAGCTCTCTCCAAGGGAGAAGGACTCAATGGACTTTACTTCACCCATGAACTTTGTTTCCTGTGTTTTGGAACCTCTCTCTTAAGCCTCCTTCCATAATGAGTACAAAGGCACACGTTGCTGGGTGTGTTTAGAACAAGCTGCTCAAGCATCAAGTCCTTCTCTGTGGTGCAGAGAGCTCTTTCTGCTGGTCAACGAGGTGACCGAGGTGGAGCTGGGCAGAAGCTTGTCCCTTCGCTGGGGGTGCCCTCGCAGCTGCTGGGTCCTGCACGGCATGTCCAAGGCAACGATGGAGCACCCACCAGCCACAACACCGTCACCTGTTGCAGCCTTGAGCTTGACCGCGCTGGTGGACCTGTTGCTTTCAGTCTGAGGGACCTGTGAAGCAAGTCTACAGCCATTGTGATGGAGTAAGCAAAGGGAAAATGCTTCTCAGGGCTGGTGAAAGCTCTCTTGGAAGAAGTGGGTGAATGGCTGAAGCTCTGGGTTGTGTGGGGCTGGTGGAAATATCACAGCCCTGTTGATGCTGTGCTTATATGGTTGGGCTCTGGGGTGCCATGCTCTGGATCTGCTGTGGGGGGAACCCATGCTGCTGGGTTGGTTGTGGAGGACAGTTTCTTGCTGTTTGTTTACACCTAAAAGGAAAATCATCCTTATTCCTGCTTCAATTCTCAAGGACTCAACAGCCAACCTGAGTGCCACATGCATGCAGTGGTGAGATGGGAGCTGGTTCCTGCGTGGGCATCAAAGTAAAAGAGCTCCAACCAGCATGGCATGGTGCTCCTGTTCTTCAGCAGAAGGGGCATCGAGCAAACATCCTGTGAAACATGCAGATCCTTCCCGTTTCTGGACGTGGAGCATCAGAAACAGGTATTTCCAGGTGTCATTTGAAGAGATTGAATGTGTACAGCTTGAGTAGTTACTATTTATTTTGGTGTTTAAAAGTTCTAAAAACAATCACCGCAGTGTTCCTTCAAAGACAGTGTGTAGAGTTGGACAGTTTCCCAGTAAGAGGTAGTCCCCAAGGATCGTTTGCAAAGATAATGTTTTTAATTTGATTAACCAATGGTAGTATTGAGAGAGACCCACATGTGCCTCAGTAGCAGGATGCAATTTGGGAGCAAAACTTGATGGTACAAGCAACAAAGCGTAGTGAGAAGGGTTGCATGGTGGGATGAGCAGCTCTTCTCCTGGATATGGCAGAAAAAAAAGCCCTGGGGTCTTTGCTGATCAGAAAACAACTCAAAGACCCCAACTGGTTGAACCTGTGGTGAATGAAATGAGGATTTTTCCCCTAGAGCTGCCAAAGACAGGGCTAAAATACTGGGTGGGTTTCTGATCCCTGCGTTCGTGATGAATTGTTTGAGGCTTGCTGGACTGCTATGAGGATCAAATGAACTTAGAGAAGAGAATGGTCCTGTTCTGCCAGGAAAATTGGAGCTTGGAAGGGAACTGTGTGTGTGTCTTGAGGTAAATCCCAGTGAGAGGGAAGGGCTGCTTCTCTCTGAGTAGGGAGATTTGGGGAATTGGGAAAAGAAATTCCAGTTGTCAGAAATGAGGTCCCAGGTGGGCCATTACAACAGGACTGTTAAGGACAAAAATCTGTCCTCATTTGGAGGTAACTCCTCTTTACCAATGGCAAGGTACAATGTGGTCCTCAGGACAGCAGAAAGCAGGTTGTCCTCTCCTGGGGGATCCCTGCAGGTTTGGAAGAGGGATGTCAGATGAACAACTTGAGAGGAGCCAAATCCACTGAGGGAGGACCTACATTCCCAGGTGTCACTGCAGATGTCACCAGGCTGTGGTGAAAAGCAGAGCAGCCACCTCCTGCTGCCGGAGAGCAGGAGAGGGGGAGCAACCTCAGACAAAATTATTTCTCATGGTCGGAATGGGGATAGAAACGCCCTTTCCTGGATTGATGGATAGTAGGGGGACACACACACACATGTGAAGGGGCAGTTGCAGTCCCCAGCCAGCCAAAGACATTCGGAGGTGGCTCATGGAGCGAGAAGGAGGGTGAGGTGCCCTGCTGTGACTCCCTTGGGCGCTGGAAATAGCTGGCACTGTACGGCACGCTTCACAAATTGCTTTTGCTGTGGGCTGAATGAATAATGGCTTATAACAACAGCGTGGCTTGGGTGGCCCTGGGGCAGAGCGGCCACCAGACAGGGGAGAGGAGGGCTGGATTTTTTTTTTTTTTTCCACCTCCATCTGTGTGGTCCAGGGTGGGTCGGTAAGCATCCTCGTGCCTCAGTTTCCCCCCTTGCAGGGCAGGAATGCACACATCTGCTGACAGTAACGGCGATAAATAATATCTCACAAGCGACCGCTATTTAAAAAAAATAAAAAATCTTTTATTGCTTCCCATTAAGCTGATGACTGTTAATGAGGAGAATTACATTCACTGCCGGGTTGCCACTAGACAAATATGCACTCCATCTCCATCCGAAAACCCCACTGTAAATAACTGCGGAGGAGTGGAATAAACATCGTCCTTCCCAGGGCAGGGCCGAGCAGCAGGAATGAGCAAACACAGGTGTGGAAGATTTGCAAGCTTTAAAGGAGATTGGGACTGTTTAAGAGTCAAATCTGGGTTTGGTTAGGAGCATCTTCTGCAGGGGGAAAAAAAAAATAAAAAAATAAAAAATAAAGAAATCCCAAACCACCACGGAAAGACCCCACAGACGGGGCGGTGACGGCTGCCTGCAGCTGCTGGGGGTGGTGGCAGCATCCCAGCATCCCGGTGACAACCAGGGTGCGGTGGTCCTGGTGGTCCTGAATCCCATCGTTTTTGCCTCTCGGCATGCCCGGACCCCTGCTCGACCCGAAGCCCCGTGTGTGGAGGAGCCCTCCTGCCCCGGGTCAGCTCCTCTCGGGTCGGTGGCGTTCGGCGTGTAATTGGGGCTAAGCCTCTTGCTTTATGTGGCAGGCTTTCCTCTCTGCCTTTCCCCTTCCCCTTTTGAAGGTGAACGTTTTATGTGACTGAAACGCGTTAACGCTCCCATAAAAGTAAATTAAACACAAGCGGGTGTTTTCTTGGGGTTTTGGTTTTTTTTTTTTTTGGGGGGGTGGGGTGGGGGACAGATGTGATTGGTTTGGGTCTGATCCAGAGGCTGGGAGAGCGATGACTAGCAGTGCTGAAGAGAAGGGCCGGGAAGTGTTTTCCATAGGAAAGTGTCATTTGTGGAGCAAAATGTGACATCTTAGAAGAGCCAACTGTGTACCTGTCCTTCTTGGACCGGTTCCTCCCCTCCCTGCTCCCGCAGCCCCGCTCCGACGCCGCAGCAGGAGGGTTGTGTCTACTCCAGAGTTAATTTTTCCAAAGATCCTTAATACCAAGCTCAGCCCATCCAGCAATTAAGGCTACCTAAACGAGGTCGCAGGACAGTTTTTACATCCCAAAAGAGGTCCCTGGTGTGGTGGATGCAGAGATGGGGCAGTTCACCCGGCACCTGCTCCGGTGAGCTGTGTTTGTCCCCATCACTTTACGAAGCAGAGGCCAACAGGATGTTTTGCACGGAGCCCCTGGCCTCCTGCACACATCCGCTGCTCTTGGCTCCTTATCTTGTTCTGAGCAACTCTTTTCAGACTCAGCAAAACCAGGAGCAGGGCTGGGCTGAGTATTTCCTGACCTCCTTCGTACATGGTGACACAGGGACTCTTCCCTTTGCCCTCTGCAAAAGGGAACAACCAAGCAAAGTGGTGCAGGAATTGCCTGCAAAAATGCTCCCAAACCTTCCATTCCCACCTGGAGGAGCAAACCACTTGATGGACAAGTTGGCTGTGACTCCATTATGACTCCATTATGTCCCATGTTTCCTGAGGCTGGGTAGTGGCAGGACCAATTTCCCCATCTACTGGGGACTCATGGTGAGAAGCATCTCCACATGATGGGGCTTCTGCTCTGCTTTGAGACCACTGTCCCTGAGACATGTATAGAAAAGGGATGGCAGTGAGAGGATGTCCCACAGAGCTGCTGGTGTGCAGGGATCTGGGAAGGCTGACAGATCCCTGCAGCTCTCGGCTGGACCATACTCTGTGCCCGTGGGCCTGGGCTGGGCAGAGAACCAAGTGCTCCAAAATGATGACTATTTAATCACTACTTCTCCAAGTGGTATGAAGCCAACATTTATGCCAAGGTGGAGGAACGTTACCTACTGGTGGCTACCTGTTGCTGTTCTGGGAGTGTCCTTTGGGGTGTTCCTCCACCTCCAGAAGGAGCAGAACAGGCTCTTTGCAACCCTGACTCTTGGGGAAGTCAGTGGTCAGAGCACAGATGAGATTCCCTCAGCCTGTGGTGTTTTGGGGATTGCAGTTAGGGCTTGGAACACCATCCCAGGGAATGAATGTGGTGGATGTGTGCCTGGCATGCTCTCCAGTATTTCCCATGCTCTTCTAAACATGGGAAAAACATGACAGCAAAGCCCAGACTCACATGAAAAACTTTTCCCTTGCACTGTACTCATTCAAAGCCCCAGTGTCCCAACAGCAGATGGCTTAGCTGCTTTCTCGAAGGTGGGTTATTCATGCAGATGCCTGTTTTGCAGATGCTGCTGTCTCGGTCACACATCTCCTCCAGAGGAGGAATTTCATTTGCAGGTACTCCAAAATGATGGCAAAGCAGTGCCCTTGGCCTTTGTTGAGGAACTGTCCAAGTCACGCGTTGGACTGTTGTCTGGATACTTCAGCCTCCAAACTATCTGCCCAAGGATGTTGGGAGATGTTGCCTAATGAGCAAGAGCACAGGAACATGAAAGAAATGGATCACTGCAATTGCACAAAGCTCCAGTGATGTCCAAGGCACTGAGCCAAGCTGCTCCACTTGCATCCCGGATGTGGACACCTCTCAAAAGCATCTGCAAGGGTCTCCATCTACAGCTCCTTGCACCCGCAGATGAAAGGACACGTCATCTCAGAGCTGGAAGAGTTTTGAAAATCCCTCCCGTGGCATCTGGGATCACATAACTCTTTGGCTCAGGTGACCTAAGGAGAGTGGGGCTGGGTGGGAGGAGATGTGGAGTTGCCTGGGATGGCGGTGGGACTGCTCTCCACGGTGTACACCTGCAGGTCTTGGCAAAATGGGTCCTGCGGCCTGGCAGAACTTTTCTGCTGAATATTTTGGCTGGATCTGTGAACTTGTGTGGCTTCTGTGGCATGGAAACTGCCTATAATTTATGCTGAATACAGCCCCATATATTATGTTGACAGTTCCAGAACATTATAAGACCATTTAGTCCTTTCTCACTAAAACCAACTTCAAACCACGGGGTAATTGTTTAATGATCAGTAGATGATCCCAACATTAAGCCATTAATTGAGAAAAAGATTCGAAAAACAACACACAGGACCCCTCTCCACCATGTCCATCCTTCAGCAACCTAAAACCCAAGACCTGCCTCACCTGCTATTGCACCCGGTGGCTTGAAATTGCAAAGACAGCAATGGCTCGTGGAGAAACTGCAGTTTGAGGTCCCAGCATCCCAACTCGGGATGAGTGCGTGCCCAAGGTTGCCCAGCCTGCGACGAGGTTGGGTGCAGGTTGAGGAAGATGCATTTAGAGATGAGATTTAAGAGGAGTGAAGAGCCTGGATGGGTTTATTTGGCTCATTCCCTTTGTTCACCCTGTGCTGGGGGAGGAACAGCCATAAGGCATTTACCCTGTCCCTGTGTCCAAAAGTGCTCTTAAATGTCAGCAAATCCAGAAAAAAAAAAAAATGTCACCATAACACCAGCCTGAGGATGCCCCAGGAGGCCAACAGAGATCCAGCTTTTAATTTCTTTAAACCCTTTTGAACACATCTGGGATGATGGCATTTTTTTCCCCAAGGGAAAACCGTCCAGTGCTCCGGTGGCGTAAAACCAGGGTAGCTCCACTGAAGCCAATGGCTCTGCAGTGATTTACGCCTGCTGAGGAAATGGTTCAAACCCCTTCCTTTGAATCAAGCCCTTGTTAATATACAGAAGAAAACTCTGTATCTCATGCAGATCCTCCTGGGGTTTCCATCCTCCAACGTGCAGAGGATGGGCACATCTTAGCAGAGAAATTAGGCAGTTTCCTAAGCAAATTTCCCATGCATCCAAGGAAGGAGAAGTCCCAGGTCCCATGAGGATCTCATGGCTATCAATCTATTCAGCATGGACAGCTTTATACCATTTTGGAGCTTCTCCTTGCCAGATCTCTGGATCTCCCTGGAGGGCTGAGCCATGCCCAAGCTCTGAGCATCCCGATGGGTGTCACCTCCCCACCCCACACCTCCAGACCTGCCATCCTGCCCGTGCTTTGTTTTCTTTCCCTTCTCGAGAACCAGCTGCAGGTTGTGCTTTTCCTCCATCAACATCCTCGCTTTTATCTGCGCTGGTAGCAGCCATCCCCACCACGCAGGATTTATTTACATTGAAGGGTAAGTGGGAGGCTGTAATTGGGATGGGATTTGAAGAGGTCAGAAGGAGCCTGTGCAGGAAAACTGTAAATGAGGGAGGGCTGGGAGTTTGCTGAAGTCATTACGCACAGATCGTTCCAGCTTCCACTCCGTGCCATTAGCTGGGGGTGAACGTGCCGTCCGGGGACATATGTGTATACATTAATGGGGGATTTTAAACAGACAATCAGTAATGAGCTGTTAATGTTTTCCAAGCGGTCGGTCTTTCAGCCCCATGCTCTGATTTCCTTCGGCTGCATGGTGCACTCGAGGATTTCGGATCTCTCGGTCCCCATGTGAGAGAGAGAGGGTCCCTTTCCACGCGCCAGGTCTCTGCTGAGTCTCAGCCACCCCCCGTGCTATGTCTCTGTCCATCTTGGTTACCCCCAGCACTGTGGGAAGCCTCAGGGCTCGGGGATTCACGAGAGGGGCAGGGGAAACCCTTCCAACTGGGGAGGGGCACTGGAACCACTATTTGCATGTAGAGTAGAAGAGAAGAGAATAAATTTCAGTTGGAAGGGACCTATAATGACCATCTAGTCCAACTGTCACCACGGGTTTGCTGTGCAGTGGGTTGATGCGCCCGGTGCGAGCGCGGTTGGGAGGAAGGTGTAGGATGAAAATCCGAGGAATTGTCTTTCCAGGAAACCTGGTTAAATTACAAGCTGAAAATTTGAAGGGCTTGCAGCCTCGGACGCGCTCAGAAAAACAAGAGCTAAGTCACTACACCCCCTCTCCTCCCACCCCCAGCTCATCTCTGGGGCACCCTCGGGAGATGTCTTGAAGAATCGCTCCAGTGATAGAGGCGGTAATTGAGGAAACTGATGCAAACGTGATCTCCCAAAAGGTTGTGTGGGAAGCAAATTTGGGAAGGATGCTCAGATAAGTGGAATTTTTGCTTTTGAGCCTTCCTTGAGCAACATCATCAGACCGAAGGGTTTCCTGTTTATTTATTCAGCGATCGCCGCTCTATTACACACATAGGAAATGACAAAAAAATATCTCGAGGACAGGTGAGGTGGAAAGAAAGGCTGCTATTTAGGCTGTGGCATATTGGTGGTGAGGAGCATCTTGTCTTGTGAGTATTTTCACGCATCAGTGAAGTGAGCACAAACGCATCCTGCGAACATCTGGCTAGGAAGATGCCTCAGCTGTGCTGAGCAGCACCGATAATAGTGATGGTGCTCTGGTGTGCCCCAAAGCTGCTCTGCCCTGGGCCAGATAGCAGAGAGGCCCCGATGTTGGGTTCTGGGATGAGCCGTGGCAGAAGGTGGAGGTACAAATGGCTTTATACCACCCCGTGGGCTGTGTTTCACAGGGGTGAAGGGGCTGTCGTGAAGCTTGGGAGCTGGAGTGGACGCTGTTGAGCGAAAACCCAACTAGATAGCAACATCTCACCAGCATCTGTTCCCCCTGGGGATGTTTACATCCAACTGTTCTCCCAAACCAGCCCACCACGCAGCCACTTCTTACTGCAAAAATGTGCTCAGATGACTTAACTTAATGACTTAGCTAAATTGAACGGTTTCCAGTAGCGCAGTAATGTGTTTGGAGACGGAAGAGCTTTCAAAAGGAAACTGCTTGCCCATCTAACCCAAACAACTTTCCATTGCTGGTGGGGAGAGAGGAAAGTCTGAGCGTCTCGCGCAGTGAGTGCAGGGTCCCCATGACTTCATGCCTCTAGCTCTTGGCAAGGGAAGGTCGTACCAGGCAGCAGAATCAGGTAATTTGGCTCTTCCCCGCATTCCCTAGCGATGGGGCAACCAGTAGCAGGGATCTGTGGCAAGATGTACGGGCAGTAAGATGGCTTGCAAAGAGCCTGCTGCGTGGCTGGGCTCACCTGGCTGCCACCCAGCGATGCCAATGGAGCCAGGCTCCCAATATATGGGATTTCTTCCCTTTCTCAGGGCTAACTGGATTCCTCCATCTCTCACTGACGCATCACAAACAGCGATGCTTGATAAGACAAGGGGGAAGGGTTCTAAATTGAAAGAAAGTAGATTCAGGTTAGATACAAGGAAGAAATCCTTTAGGCTGAAGGTGGTGAGACCCTGGCCCAGGTTGCCCAGAGAGGTGGGAGATGCCCCATCCCTGGAAACACTCCAGGCCAGGTTGGATGGGGCTCTGAGCAACCTGGTCTAGTTGAAGATGTCCCTGCTCATGGCAGGGGAGTTGGACTAGGTGTACTTTAAAGGTCCCTTCCCACCCAAACCATTCAATAATTCTGTGGTTTGTTTGAGGAAATAAGGATAGACAGGCTGGTTCAGTATCCTGGGGTTGGGAAGGGTGAAATCCTTTAGGATCTAAAAATATGTAACTACAAATGCTGCTTCAGTCGCGTGTAATTGCTGTGAGCTCCATGGGACTGTGGACAAGGATATTGTTTCACCTTTGCTTATGTGGGGTCCAAATTGCAGTTTAACGGATTCTCTTGCAGTTTAACGGATTCTCTTGCAGTTTTTGGAACTGACATTTTCTCCAGAAAAGGATGGGATTTGGTCAAAGAAAAAGCGAAAAAAAAATTGCTTTGGCTTCTGAAATTCCAGAAAGCCCGAGTTGTTTCAGTGCAAAATTAACAATTTTAGTTTCATTTAAAAATTGATTCTCATGTAGAAATTTCCCCAATCTTTTAATTCTATGCTTGTTGTGATATTTTAATTTTTAAAAAAAATTTAACCAAGCATCTAAACAGGTGTCATGACATTGGAGTTGTCCAGTGGACTGCAATTCTGACTTCTGTTCAACCCCACGTGATGCTTTGTGCCTTTTTAAAAACTCATCAAGTGTTGTACTGCTGTGACAAGGCTCCAGGTAAAAACAGACTCGTTTTGGCATTTACTTCAGATCAAAGCTTCAAGACTACTTAAACACAAGCAAAGGTAAGCGTGGGATTTTTTCATCTTCTTTTTTCTCTCCTTTGTGTTGCAATAGGATCTACCTCAGAAGAATTGTTCTGATTAATTACAGTAATAATAACAATAAAATTTTAAAAATCCAACTGGTACTTTGAAGAACCAGTTCTTTTTATTTCTGGGATAGGTCTCATCTAAAGTCTTTTATTCTGTTTTGTAACGATGAGGTGTTTTAACTAATTGCAGACACCTAAGTGTGGTGCACCCAGTCCCAGCCATTTGTCTGCAGGGAACCACTGTGGGGTGGTCGGGCTCTGATGGAGAGTCATGCTGGATCACCCCACCTTTGCTGGTGGGATGAAGCTTTCTCAGGCTCAGTGTTGTCTGCCCAGGCACAAGCTGCTTTGGACAGCAGAGGTGAGATGCTGTGCAACCCCTTTTCCTGCCAAAACGTGGCCTTACACTAGCTCTTTTTGTCCCCACGGTGGCTGGCAGAGATGATGCCCTGTTCCTGGCACGTTGGATCTGGACACTTTGGAAAGCCTAAATTGCATGTGAATTTTTCACCCCGATGATCCTAAGGGTCTTTTCCAACCGAAAGGATTCTGTGATTTCCTGCAGCTCACTTGTGCACCTGGAGCCACCCATTGTCACAAGGACCCAGCAGTTGTGCATCCAGCGACACAGTGGGCAGTTCCTGGTAGGAAATGTTCACAGCTTGAGCCAGAACTTGGTGCTGCTTCCAGACCCACTGAGCTCAGGGATGCCCTCTCCCTGGACTCTCACCGGTTTCCCCCCTGGCTCTGAGCAATACGATGAGAAAATCTGCCATACAAGTGCCAGGTACCGACCATCCCTGTGCCCCAGCCCCAGCATCTCCCCCCTTAACACATTGGAAGACCACCAGGATGCCAGCAAGGACTGGAATGCTGGAGTGCCCTGGGCACGGCTCTGTGGGAGAAGCACCGTTGACCGGCGCATCACGGTTGTCATTTCGTAAACTTGATTTCTTGGAAAGAAAAAGCAAAAGGAAAACAAAAAAAATAATCCCATCGTGACGGCACGATGCAGCGGTTGGTTTATCTCACGGGGAGGTTGAATGAGGCCTCGTAATTGCCAGAAGATTTATGAGGCTGGAATTATGCTCGGCTGTTGCTGGCTAATGTATCCGCGGCGTGGATGTTGTGAAAGCACCTTATGAGACAACATGTTAGGAAACTTCAGAAAGTGTGGGATCTCTGGAGGAAAAATGAAAAAAAAAAAACTGCCACGTCCCGCAGTAAGTCGATTGGTACGTGGTGTTGACAGGGAGCCATTGTCCCCCATGGCCAAAATAAAACCCCTGGAGCTGATGTACTTGTGCTGTGTCAGACAAACAGCGGTGGGGTTAGTGTTGGTGTCTCAGGCTGCCTGTGATTCTCCAGGGCTTTCATGTGCCAAGGGAATGTGCATGAGTTATTAAAAAAACCTCTTTCAAAGCAGAAAATGTGGGAGCAGCCACGTGGTTTCCTTCATAGAATCATAGAATGGTTTGGGTTGGAAGGGACCTTAAAGATCATCCAGTTCCAACCCCCTGCCCTGGGCAGGG
>JAOTQQ010000041.1:3523894-3544899 GCA_026546715.1 Gallinago undulata | reverse complement strand
GTTAACAAAACAGCGGTAAAATAACCAAAAAAAAAAAAAAAAAAAAAAAGAAATTAAATAAATAATCACAGCCTGCATTTAGTATCAAATTTTTATCAGAGGTTTCGGTGATCTGGCAGCTTAGAGACTCCTGCCTTTGATTCCAGGAAAGCAGCAGAGCAAACTGAAAGCCTGGAAAACCTATTGAGAATAAATTGGATGCGTCCGCACCGTCTGTGTTTTGACAGGGTTTTGAAGTGGGAAGTCTTGGCTTTGGAAGGGTTTGGTGTGTGATCCAAGCGCTCCCCATCCCACGGTCCGGCTGGGACTTCTGCCTTCGTAGCAGGATGGAGACCTTCCTCCGGACTTCTCCCCTCCAGGGCTCTCCTGGGAGGGAAGAGCCGCCCCTCCTGCACGGAGGCAGCTGAAATGAGAGTTTATTCTCTTTGCAATTGCTGCTTTACCCCCCCTCACGATGCAAAACCCTTCAGCAGGGTCTGGGGCTGAAGGGGAGGCATCGCTTCAGTGATTTTTTGCCAGTGATTCGCCTGGCTACCCAGAAAAACAAAGCGGAGGCACAGGTTGAAAAGCAAATTTGCTCGGTGCAAATGATCTTTCCGTGTTCAGCCTGGGAATCTGTGGCAGTCAAAAAAGACAAAATAAAATAAAAAAAATAAAAATTGCTTCTTCCAAGCTCTGTATCCATTCCAGGCTGCCATGAAAATGAACTCTGTGAAAAGCCAGCTGTTTCTCTTTGCCCACGGGCTGTGCCTCAGCCAGCCCCGGTGTCAGCCCTGACATGGGATAGCAGGATCCCACGCGGGACATGATGGAGGATGGTCCCACATGGGACATGATGGAGGATGAATGGTCCCACCCAGCACCAAGGAGCATCCATGGATACAGCAGGGTGAGCAGATGCAGGGAAAGTTACCTCTGAAAGCAAAGGGCTTATGGATTCAGAGCGGGGCCGTGAATTGTGTTTTCACGAGCGTATCCTTGGGGTGTGCTGAATCTTTCAGGGGAGAATTAGAACAAAATAAAAAAAAACCAAACAACAAACCCCGAGGACTTGGGTGACAAATTACATGGGTTAAATCACTCATCTTGCAGTGAGTGCTGGCTGCTGGTGAACAGCAGTCCCCTGGCTGGGATGGGCATAAAATCTCTGCGAAAAAAAATATTGGTAAACCCCACTATTTTCAGGCAAAAGGAGAGGGAGAAGGAAAGAGCTCGTTTAGTGACCGAGCCGTTCGTTACAAGCCGCTCGCCTGGCTCTAGCGGAGTTAAGAGGTTGGCTGAATCCAAACAAAATTCGGAAATTTCGCTTCTGAATCAAGCATGTGAGCCTGGCCCAGAAGTGGGCTGCTCTCTTCCTTTTATGAATCAGTCTCCAAGATATGCTCGCATTCCTGAGAAACAAGCCTGGAATAACACGGCTGGCTTTTGGGTGCAATACACTGATTATGAGGAAGCAACAGTCTCCCCGCGTATGAATAGCTTTTATGTTGAAATAGGTCAGCCCTATAGCACTCCCTGAAAAATGGCTTTTTAATGTGCTTTATGGGCTGTCAGGGCATAATGAATGTAAACTGTAGACCTGGCTTCGTCAGGACGATATTTTATTTTTTTGCTTTATCGACCAGATGCAATGAATCTCAGATCAATTAGTTTTGCTTTGAAGTTTGCTCTTGATCCAGATCTTCAATAAAAAGGAAGTTTCCAAATCACTGGTCTGCGAACACTGTTTGTGATTAATTACCCTCTTATAATCTGAGGAATTCTGGTCGTTGCTGTATTTTGAATACCTCAGACTGCATGGGGAGTTTTATTTTGGCTGGTATATTTGGAAACTGCTAATAAACACCCACTTCCTGTTTTTCTTGCTACCGTGTATAACAAATTGTTAAAAAACTTGCTTTCCCATTTCAGCCGCTCGCCTGTTCCACCGGACCCGGACCAGATTATTGGTTAATCAACCCCCTATATCGTTTGCCAGCAAATTTTCTCAGCCCTTAAAAGCGGGATTTTTGTCTCTGGCTGGAACAAAAAGTGGGTAACTTTGCACTGCGGTAACGCCGGAGGAGGAAACCTTATCCAAAGCCTCTGCCAGGGACAAATAATGACCGATACGGTTTTAAACTCGAAACCGAATTTTATGCAAAGCTTCCTAAAATAACAGCGTGTTTTCCTGCCCGTGCCCGGGTTAACTGGAGTGTGGGGACACTCGGTGGCTGCGGAGGGCCGGCTTTGTCCTGGGAAAATGATGCCAAACCGTGCCCGCGGCACGGACAGCTGTTTGGGCATAGATTTTGAGGTTAATATCGTATGGAGGATGTTTGTTTTGACAGGATGAATGCTTTTTTTTTTTTTGCGAAATCTAATATTAGGCTCTATCTAGGTATGT
Source organism: Gallinago undulata (assembly GCA_026546715.1). Lineage (NCBI taxonomy): Eukaryota > Metazoa > Chordata > Aves > Charadriiformes > Scolopacidae > Gallinago > Gallinago undulata. The sequence goes on along the minus strand of JAOTQQ010000041.1, from coordinate 3,542,513 downwards.
CCGGTTGGCACCAGGCATCTCCATTTTGCGCGCGGACAAATGTTAATGAGCAGGACCCCCCCCCCCCCCTCCTCCCCCCCAAAAAAAGTAAAAAAAATATAAAAAAAATTACAAAAAAATGCAAAATTCCCTGCTTTGTCTCTGAAGTAATGCGGCGTAGCGGTGGAAATAGATTAGTTATAGCTGCCTGAAAGGTCCTCGCACAGGCGTTATCGGTGTTTTTGTGCGGTGCTGGGGGTGTCTGGTGCCCGGTGCCCGCCTCGCAGCGGGTGACTCACCCCCGGCTCGCTCCGGCAAAGGCTGTTTTCAGCACGTCGTCGGTGGCACGAGCTCGTTAAATCCATCGCTTTCGCGGCGCTGGCGGTAACGAGTGTTTTTGAGAGATTTCCCTGAAATGGTGCGGGGCGGGCTGTTTTGCAGTCGAAGCCCTTGTTTTCAGAGCGCGCGCTGCTTTTAACCTTTTTTATTTTGGATGTTCGAGTGGCCATTGTTCATTTGCCTCCTGTGCCCCCAGGCTGTCTGGCTGGGGTAGCTGGCCCCTGGTGAGCAGCTCGCAGGGTTTCTGGCAGGTTGGGTGTTGTGCTGCACGGTGGAGAGAAGGGTCATGGCTTTTGCAAGGTGATGGTGGCTTCAACGTGTGTCTCCTGGGCTTTATTGCTATGTCCTGTATTCCCACCACTGTGGATTTAGGGCAGTGATGGTGGCTTCAGCGTGTGTCCTCTGGGCATTGTTGCCATGTCCTGCATTCCCACCACCGTGGTTTTAGGGCAGGTACATGTGAAGCACCTGGTGAGGACACCTTCTCTCCAGACTCCTGGTTCCTGCTGGTGGGGTCTGGCAGCATCCCCAGCTGTCTGTGGTGGGCAGAGACCTATGGGGTTCAGCTCCTCTAAGTTCCCATTGCTGCAGGAAGAGGAAACCTCTCCCCAAGCAAACTGTGGTTTGGTAGTCTCTGTTTGACTCTGGAAGGTGTCTCTGTGATGGTAACAGACCTCCAAGCTCACCTCAGATATCAAAGCAAAGCTCAACCCTGAGGAAGCAGGGGAATGGTGTGTTTCAAACCCGCTGTAAAAGCAAATCCTGCTTTCTGGTGGCTTTGGGTCCTCAATGCCCAAGGTGATGACAACCCCAGGCTACTTCTGCAGTGGTGCTCCACTGGGATGTCGAGGCAGCACAGGCTGTAGAGGAACTGGTCGTCTGGCTGTTGGTGTGCTGATGGGTCAATTGGCCAAATGTGCCAGCCAGGCACTGCTGGTCAGGACGCACTCCAGCATCTCTGTTCCTCCAGTTCCTCATTTCCCCAAATCTTGTACATCTGCTGTGTCTACGTTTCTGTCAATCCTCCTGCAGGTTTCTTGGCTAGTTGCTTATTTGGAAGTGTCATTAACTACGTTGTTTGGAAATGACTGAAGCTGAAGAATCAACACGGAGTGAAAAAGGTTCAGGGGTGGCTGCATGGGAGGGTAAGTCTATCTCTTGCCTCCTCACAGGCTGGGGTATCTTATGGTTGCTTCACCCAGACTAATAGAAATGACCTGCATTTGCCCAGGGAAATTGCCAGGGCTTGTCTCATGGCATTGCCACTTTCCCCTCCGACACTTCCCCTCCCAAAATAGTCTCTGTCATGTCCCCACACCATGGCCTCATCTCAGTTGTCTGCAACCACCCAGCCTTAAAAAGCAGTGAAAAGGAGGGGGGAAGGGAAGGAGATTTTTCTCTTCAGAGGAGGGCTGGGAAATCCACCTGTATTTCCAGGCCATCATGGTGTGATCCCTTGGGTTGAACATCTTCAAACATGACTCAGACATCGCTGTCTGAGTCATCCTGCGCCAGGGGCAGGATGTGGGAAGAAAAACCAGCAGAGACCGCAGAAATCTCTGAGTCAAACAGGTCTCTGGCAGCGCTGGGAGGGAGTTTGGGACAGAGGAGGATGTTGGGGCACGCAACCTCTTTGAAATGTGATGGATGCTCTGGGGAAACGGGGTATCCCTTCCTTTTCTCAGGTGGCCAGTGAGTGTCTGATGGCCCCGGCAGCCCCAGAAGTGTTGAGCTTTGCCAAAACATCCTCTTGGCTGAGTCCACAGGGCTTTATTCTTGACTCGCAGCATATGCCAGGGATCAAGGCAGCCCGCAGCTGTGCGTCCATCTCCCCCAAGTAACCTACTGAGGAGCAGCACACCTCAGTCGCTGTTTGCTTTCCACCCCCACTGCCATGTTTTTGTTATATTTAGAGCTTATTTTTGGCTGGTCTTCCCCACTGTTGGGGCTGGCTAACGCTCCTGCCTTGGAGTTGGCTCAGGGTTCTGCGCCCTGCCCTCGGACAGCAGGTCCTGCCCAGGTGGATGGAAGCCGGCCAGCCACGAGAGCCTGGATTTTGGCAGCAGGGAGGGAGAGGGCGGTGGATGAAAGCCCCTGTCCTTCACGCCAGCACCCCTGCAGTGAGCTCAGATCATTCTGGTACCCTACAACAACCTGTTTAAGGTCTGGTTCCAAAGTGTTTGGGTTGTGGTCTCGTTGGAAGGAAAAGAAGTCTCCCATAGAAGGAGGCTTGCTGGCTTATTTTACTGACCCGAGGCAAGGGGAGGTTAAAAGAGCTGCCCACAGCCAAGCAGAGGCTCTGGGCCAAGCATCTTGCCCTTGACCCCAGGTTTCTGCACTGCAGCTCTGTGATCATCTTTTTTTTGCTCTGGTGGAAGCCCATAGGAGCAATGGACTCGCTGGTACCACAGCGCTGGGCATCAGGGAGGGCTTGGTGGGCATCAGGGAGGGCTTGGCAGGCATCACACCCTGCTCTCAACCCTGTGGTTTCTTTGTGCTTCTCCAGAAGGATGTCAGTAAGACCTGACCAAGGGAACAAAGCCCCCCGCCTTGAGTTTGCAAAACTTTATTAATGCCTGCAAAAATTATAAAGGGGGGAGGAAGAAGAGGAAAAAAAAAAAAAAAGAGAGAAGGTAATGTGGAGAATGTTTGACCGCGAGCCTGTTTGTGTTTTGAAATGACACAATGTGTGTGTTTTATGATAGCTGCAACCACTTTGCGTGAAGATAAGAGATTAAACATAATGGGTTTTTTTTTTCCTTCACCGTCATTTAGAAAAAAAAAAAAAAAAGGAAGCCAACATACCGTTGCTGAAAAACATAAACAAAGTGGCCTTTCATATCTCTTTCTTAAAACTCGGGCAGTTCTAAATGTGTTTGTACTGAATGGCTAGTGTTTTGGGGTTTGGTGTTTTTTTTTTGTTTTGGCTTTTTTTTTTTTTTTTTGTAAGTAGCAGAAACATTGGTCAATTTTAAAACAGTTCCTTACAGCTTTCCAGATAAATAAATTAGAAGTTAGAGCTGGGTTAGTAGCCACTTCCTGCCATGAAGGCCAAACAGGATCCATTCCCTGTTTTCTCTGTCACGCAAGGACCGGGCTGGGAAGCACACAGGTTATGACTAGGAGAGTGTTTCAACCTCCTCTCTATTTAATTAGTCATATAATTAACACTTACTAAAAGGAGGTAATTTTTTCCGAGCCCTTGTAAACTCCTAACCACTTCATTGAGTTATTGCTACTTTCAAAAAGGCTGCTGCAGAAAAAGCTGGTGTTTTCCAGCCTCAGACACTTTTTTTTTTTTCCCTACCAGCATGCAGGAATTTCACAGTGTAGATAAAATCTGTACCAAAAAACCAAAACAACCACCCAGCCAAATTGTTCACTCTGCCTCTCCTAAGGCTACGGTTGTCTTGTAACAGGTGAAAGACAAATAGTTTCAGTAAGAAACAGAAATATATAGTGGGGTAAAAAGAGGTCTTAATAAGGTAGCAGGAAGGGAAAGATGAGAATCCTGGAAAACTTGATGTGAAAAATGGTTATTTGTCAGATTTCTTGTTAACACCCAGGGATGTCCCTACAGGTGTAAGAGCATCCCCTTCCCTCCTGCAGCCATCATAGCCCAGGACCAGCTGTGTTGTGCCAGGACTGGTCCCAGCCACGCGGATCCCGAGGGATGGCTGAAGAGCAGCTGGGTGGGATGTAAGGTGAGATGTGATGTCCTCCATCCCGACCCTCGCTGGGGGAGACAACACTGGCTGTGGGCTGGCTTGTGAACCACGTCCCTGGGGTGATCCAGGCCTGTAAAAAGCTCTTCACTCCCCCAATTACTATTTTGTTAACCTGGATCTTTTCACTGGGGGAAGGGGGTCAACTGTGGGCAGCTTGGTGGATGGGAGCTCCCTACCCAAGCCCCCTGGCTTTGCCAGTGGAGGAAAATAATTAGTGAGCTACATTTGTGCTCAAACTCCCACAAAAAGTCCCCACCGCTAAGACCTTTTTTAAAATTTTATTTATTTTTTCTTGGAAAAAGCCTCGGGAGCAAAAACTGGGAGCAACTTTTCCCCAGCTGCTGCTAGGCAGCTCATGGCGTGACCCAAATGACTTCTTCCGTGTCCCAAAACTTGCTGGTATGAGATGCAAAACAGAAGGACAGCCCAGTTTCGGCCCCTACGGTGGGAAGGGGCGAGGGAATGGGACGATGGCCACCCGGTGAGGCTGGTGATGCAGCTGGCTTTGATCAAAGCCTGGCAGCACTTGCTGCACCCAACAGCCCTGTTTATATTAGCCGGCAGGGAGTGGGCTTCCATGGCATTTGCTAACCTGGTTGCCGGTCCCATCTGCCTAGGAAGTATCCCTGCCTCCAGCGAGCCAAGGGAGGGTGGAGAAGGGTGGACAGGCCCCCTATGCGGGCTGCCTGGCTCCACGGTGTGATGGCCACAGCGTGAACCAGGTGGGCTGCTGTGGGAAAGGGTGTTGCTCCCATCAAGGTGATGGAAAACCTCCTTCCCTGTTGGGTTTTTGGCTGTTTTGCTCCCCCCTCACTGCCTTGGAGCATTTGGGTGGTGGAGTTGCAACATGAACGCTGCCGTTCACAGGGAATAGGGATTTTCATAGAATTACAGAATGGTTAGAGTTGGAAGGGACCTTAAAGATCATCCAGTTCCAACCCCCTGCCCTGGGCAGAGACACCTCCCACCACACCAGGTGGCTCCAAGCCGTGTCCAACCTGGCCTGGAACCCCTCCAGGAATGGGGCAGCCCATCTTCTCTGGGCTTCCTGGGCCAGGCTCTCACCACCTTCATAGTGAAAAATTTCTTCCTAATATCTATTCTAAATCTCCCCTCTTTCAGCTTGAAGCCATTATCCCTTATCCCATCACTACACTCCCTTGTAAAAATTCCCTCTCCAGTTCATACAGGGAGCCAGGGAATGGTGTGGGGTTTGTGTGGATCTTTGAGGTGGTGGGGATAGAGGTGTGAGAGGGGTCTTGGGAGCTGCTGTGTTACAGCTTGAGGGTGTCCACTGGGTATTTTTCAGGCAGACAGGAGCACATCTCTGCCCATGGCTGCTCCTTTTTTTGCTCCTCTTTTACCTCTGATGCTGGTGGTAATGGTGTGTCTGAACCCAGAGGAGTAAACTCTGCCAGGAGACAGTGGTTGCTAATTTAGGTTTTGTGCTTCACTTGTGCAGCTCCTATCTCTGCCTGGGCCAGGAGGATTAGCAGTTCTGATTCAGGTTTGCTTGTTAGAAGCCATATCTAATATTCTCCATGCAATGGTGGTGTGTCCAATAACCCAACATGAGAACAGGGTCGTGCACCCCACTGTCAAGGGGGCAAGGAGGGTTTAACACCATGCAGGTGGTTTCCAGCCATGGCCAGCAACTTGACCATCATGGTGCTGGTGGACACCTATTACCATAAGCACGGTGGTCCTCTGGATGAAGATGTCCTGCCATGGTGTGTGCTCTGCTCAGGCAATGCCATGGGCACCACCAGCCCCATCACTGAACTTTTCTTCAGTGACAGCAATAGTTTTTCACGGGGAAGAGACAAGTAGGGGCAGTGAGACCACGATCCTCGCTGTTGTTACTGCAGTGTTTTGGCCTTAGAGAACATGGTACTCAGGAACCCAACTTGCTTCTCTCTGTTTTCTCCCTGCCACAAAGGGAATACATGCTTTGGTCCTGGCTTCCTTGACTGACACTTTTGTGTCTGATTGCAGTTGGTAAAATGAAAGCAATGATCTTCAGCAGCTTTTAGCCTGTATCCTTAAGGAAAACAGAGATTTTTCCATCATACTCTGCGTGTATGTGTGTGAGAGAGCAAGAGAAAGCAAACCTACACGGGAAGGAGCTATGCTTTTAGAAACATGTGTTATTCTGGTTGCAGAAGGTCTCCAAGGCTCTGCTAAAGCCCAGGGCCAGTTTGGAAACTCACAGTTTGAAATGGTCCCTTGGTCAAATCACTCATATCAGGGTGAAAATGAGATAATATTATGAGGCTAAATTCTCTCTGCTCTATTTTTAAGGGGTGAAAACTACTGCCTGCAGTGGTGGCTGGTGGGTCCCGTGTCCTGCTGAGGAGAGACTGGAATTTGCCCCAGGTGGCAAACGCCCCCAAAGGGACCTGGCTCTTCCTAACTGAGGTGCAGCACCCCACATGTTAGTGGGTGATAAAGGGCAGGTTTCAGGCCAGGGCTGGGCCACACGTCGCCAGTGGGGTACCCACCAACACGAGCCACTCCTGAAAACTGTCGCCTTGGCTTTTGCAGAGCATCATCCATCGTGTTCCCTCGCGCTCCTTGGAATGCGCTAAATAATCAAAAGAGCAGCTGACAAAATAAATGAGGAAAGTGTGCTTTTTTTTTTTTTGTTTTGTTTTTTGTTTTTTTAATAGAGACGTTGCACACAGGGCATGACGGGCCATGTGGGATGTGCCACTTCTGCCCTTCATGAGTGTTCACGTTGACAGGGCAGCGGGTAGAAGGGGTCGCTCCCACCCTTGGTGTGCACAGACGTGGTCCCTCTGCCCTTGGCTTTGTTTGGGGCTATCTGTCTGCTTTCCCAATTAGCCATGGTCCTGCTACCTCTCCTAGCAGACATGATGCAAAATAAATGACCTAAGAATTCCCCCCAGAACATGGCTCATTAGTGATGGACCAAACAGTGGGAAAAGCAGGAGAAAGGCTGGTCGGAGCCCGGCAAGGAGGTGGGCTAAATGATCTACCAGCTTCTTCCCCTTCGCAGGGTGCGGGGCTGCGATCTGGGTCGCACATGGAAGGTGCCCTGGCTTCACACCCTGCAGCCACGCGGCTCCGAGGGCGGTCAGGCTCTCTCCAAGTCCATACTCCCTTCCCAGCTATTCCTCATGAACATATGGCTCTGGCATTTGTCAAAAAAATGTTGGACAGAGGCTTTGTGGTCGGCTTGATCTGCCCCATCTGGCCATCCCATCTCTTTGCTCGCTGGCCTCCCATCCCTCCGCTCGCTGTGGAGATAATTTGAGTAATGCTTCCCTTGTTTTATTTTATTTTTTTTTTCCTTCTGCTGCCTTGGTTTTTTCTCTCTGCTAAGGAAGTGCAATCTTCTCCTTCTGGGCTTCGGTGATAAAAGCGGGATGGCCTGACCCTGGCTGCCTGGAGAGATTTGTTTAGTCTTTCCTGTATTGCAGGGAGCGCAGGACATGCATCCCAGCAAACCTGTCCAACTTCAGCAGGGTGGTTTGCAACGGGGTATCCGAGGAGATGAGAAACATCATGCTCTGACCTGGAGGCTTTGCTTTTCACCAAGGGGAGGAGCAGCAGTAGGTCTGAACCTTTATTTTTCCCTGGTCTCTTCATTCTCAATGTGCCCGGCACCTTGCAGAGATGCTTGGAGAAGAGATGAGGAGTCCCTGGGGGGGCGACCTCCATCGCGATTCCTCACTCCTTTTTATCAGAACTCTCTTCTTCCGGACCCGGTGCTGGCTGAACCCCGGTGAACTTCCCCCACCTCCCCGGGCTCTTCCCCCTTCCCCGCCGGCGCGTTCCCAGCCGTGAACTTCCCGTGCCCGACCCGAGCCTGTCTCTGAGGTGTGATTCAAGTCTTGGGGGGAACGGCCACGGCTGGAGGAAGGAGGTCACTGACCCCACCCCTGGCTCCCACTCAACCTTCCTAATCAAGGGAGGAATGTCTCTGGACCCGGGCTCTCCCGTCTCCACCGCGCTCGGGGGCCACTTGGCTCTCCTCTGCAAGTGTTTCCTTTGGAAGCCATCTGTGTGGGTCACGCCGGGCAAAGCACGCCGTGTGCCCTGATGGGTCAGCATGTTTTGTTGCAGCAGGAGGAAGAGGGCTGGGAGGAAGAGGAGGACAATGCACGAGCTGAGGAAGGCCTGCTGGGTGACTTGCTACCACTGCCATTCCTACCTTGCTACATGGAGATGGGCATCTTCTCCTGCTCCTAGCAACTTCCCCCTTCCATGTCAAAGGTGTTTTGGGGTGGTCCACTACATCCTTGCCACCCAGAGCTTGTTTCTTGATGTGAATTTGGAGATTTGTGGTCAAATGGCAGCTGTTCTCCTCTGCTTGCTGTTGCATGATTGATCACTAAGGAGGGAAGACCGGACCTTGGGTATGTCTCATACCTTGGGGACAGTGGGGCCCACCCCTCCAAGAGCTCTAGAGGTCCCTAAAAATCTTTCTTTGGCTTTTTGTTTTTCACAGGTCCATGCAACAGCAGTGTAATGCGATGGAGGTAGCACGGAGGAGGGAGACAACAATGTGAAATAATGCAAGGACACATGTAACAACAGCAGAGAACAAAATTCCTTATGGATGTATGTATATATATATTGTACATATATATGTAATCATTGAATCATATCGTAGAGTCATAATGGTTTGGATTGGTAGGAACCTTCTAATATATATATAAAAATAAAACATATAAATGTATATATGTTTTATACATGTTTAAACTTGTGATGGTGCCCTTGTGTGTTTGTGTAGGAATGCGGTCACCTTCTCTCGGGATGCTGTGGGCCATCCCCAGCCTGCAGAGACAACGATGTGGCAGCTTGTGCAGAGAGCAAAAGGGGACATCATGCAAAGAGGTGCCGTACAAGGTAACGGGCATTTTTTTTTCAGTTTTCCAGTGCACGATAAATTAATCTACTTGCCTTATCTTGACAAAGAAGAGTCTTAGAATCATAGAATTGTCTGGGTTGGAAGGGACCTTAAAGATCATCTAGTCCAACCATCAGCCTAACCCTGACAAAAATCACTAAACCCTATTACTAAGGACTACGTCAACCCGTCTTTTGAACACCTCCAGGGATGGTGCCACTTGGTCTTGTTACAAAGGATATTGCCCTTTATCACCCCCATTGCATTTCCCAACGACGTGCACATGAAGACACGCGTCTTCCACTGAGATCCCCACTGCTGCTCCCAGCAAGCGAGATGCAGCCCCACGGTGAAGCCTGGGATGGATGTCCCCAGGTGATGTGGCAAGGTCTTGCTGCTGTGCCTGGAGGGCACCATCCAAACCCTGATGTGGTGCCTGCAGGTCACTCCGGGCTTTCTGCACCCTGCAAAACTGGGGGCAGGTCCCAGCATCAAAACCCATTGTTGTCCCAAAGCTGTCGGTGCCACCGGAGTCGATGGGGCTCCAGGCTGGAGCACGGCAAACAGGATTTAACCTTTGCCACGGCTTGTCCGGGCCAAGAGCTATTGTTAAACAGACTTGGACCCCGTCCATTTGGCCTGGGTGGCTGTAAGAGTGGAGAGTAAATAATCCGACATTCGAAATAAGTTAATATTTACAAACTCGGGGCCTGCTCCCGCTTCCATGGCCGTTGAGGGAAAGGGTTTTGCCACAGACTTTGCCTTGAGCAGAGCCCCGCAGCAGAAAGGATTGCAAAGTATAGCCGTGCAGCTAAAAAATCCCGTAAGCAGATTTTACACCCTGCCCTGGCAAAAACAATGCCAGGTACTGTTCTAGCGTGGCCTTCAAAAAAAAAAAAAAAAAAAAAGAAAAAAAAAAAAGGCCCTTTACACCTCCATGCAGGTCTGTGGAATGTGATTTCTTTATTTCCCTTTTAGTATTTTCCCTAGTAATTTAAGCTGACACCTCCATGGTGGCATTTCCAAAACATTAGAAAAAGCTCTAAAAAAAAAAAAAAAAAAGAAAAAAACCAGACCCCCTGTATTTTTCCAAAACCACCTCTTCCTAAGAGGATTTTTACTCCCCCACCTTCACATACAGTCATCTTTCCAGGGCTTCCCCTCCCGCAAGGACACGGGCACGTGCTTGACTGTAAGTACCCAATAATCCTATTCACTGGGAGAGCGTCTGAATGCTTCCAGTTCAATATGGACAGAGGCTTGGCAGCCCCGGGGCCCGGGTTCGCAATAAATAACTTCATTGATGGATCAAGCCAATGCCTGAGGACAACTCTGAGCTATCACGGAAGTCAGAGCTGGAAAAGACCGGTAGGTTCCTCCAGCCTGTCTCCTTGCCAGTGCAGTGCTCCTCATTATTTCTCATCAGAAAGGAGATCCAGTTCCCTGGATATTTCGTTTAGCTTGGACACATCTGCTAAGGTCTGCAGATTTCAGTCCAAAAAAAAAAGAAAAAAGTTATTTATTCAGTTATATTTTTTGGGGAGCTTTTTGCCAGAGTGTCCTTTATTTTTTTTTTCCCTGTGCCTCAAAGATGTCTATTTAAGCAATTTTGCATGCACCTGTAGTGCAGAGCCCCGCATATTTATTTTAAGGAAAAAGGTGCAGGTGATGAATGTCTCATTAGCACCGCTTTAATCACTTAATTTTGGAAGGCAGCTGCCAAGCTTTGAGCTGGAGCATTGTGAGCTGGGGTTCCGAGGGATTTTATTTCTCTTGGAGTTTTCTTGGCAGGGGCAGGTTGCAAGAATTGGTAGCCGAGCGGGTAATGGAATTATAATCCAAAAATTGTCCGTTGGAATTGCCAGGTAACCACATGCACAGATTAGCAAGGCTGTTTCCACATGCAGACGCAGCAAATTTCAGCTCCTCCTGCGAGACCTGCTCCTTGCTCTGGTGGGTCATGCGTTGGGTGCAGGTGGTGGTGTCCTCCATGCCACTTCTTGTGGGGCATGAAATCCTGTAGACTGGCTGCAAAGGGGCGAGATGGGGAGAGGAGCTCAGCATCGCATGGGGAGCACGGGAACTGTGCACTGAGCTGGGGGTGGGGGGCAGCAGAATCTCTCTTGGAACCTGGAGGAATTTGGGAAGGAGCTGGGTGCCTCCCATGCAGAGTTTTCTGTGGCTCCTCAACAGCCTTGGAGGTAGGGTGAGCTGTCCCTCTGCAGTGGGAAGGGGTCTTTGCACCCCCATGCAATGGGTGGAGAGAGTAGAGCATAGGGCTGGTGTGGACAATAGAGGGGGGAAACCCTAAACTCTACGTTCAGAGAGGAGCAAATAATTCTGTTGAATGAGGAAGACCAGACTGTTGACTACTGGTGTCTCTGGGATCACCACACAAAAAGCATCCTAAGGCTGAATTGCAGAGCAGTTTTGCACACGTGAAGGAGGTTGACTCAAGAGAGACATGGGAGAGCAGTTTGTGGTGCCAAAACCAGTGTCTCATGCTGAGATATATAATAAGCTATGCTATTTATAAGGATTTTTTTCTTGGATAATTGAAGTTTTAGAACAGAGTTCCAGATACCACTAAATTAATATTGCTGCTCTGCCTCTTTGGTGGTGTCAGCAGGGTTAATGGATGGACTATAACCTTTAAATTAAGTTCAGGTGCAAAAGGAAATTTGATAAGTGCCACCCGTGAGGTGGAAGGTAGAGGTGAAAAGCAAAAAAACGGATGTGTCGCTTTGCCTCTGTCCCAACCAGCAGAGCAGGAGTAGTTAAATGGTTAGAGTAAAAATAAATCCTCCTTGGTTGGTTTGTGGGGCTACAGACCCCCCCGCCCAGTGGTGAAGATGCAGGAGCAGCTGAGGGAATTGAGGTTGCCCAGCCTGGAGAAAAGGAGGCTGAGGGGAGACCTTCTCTCTCTCTCCAGCTACCTGAAAGGAGGGTGTAGTGAGGTGGGGTTGGTCTCTTCTGCCAAGGAACAGGCAATAGGACAAGAGGAAATGGCCTCTAATTGAGCCAGGGGAGGTTTAAATTTGATACAAGGAAAAATTTTTTCCCCAAAATTTCTTCCCCTTATCAAAACTTGGAAGAGGCTGCCCAGGGAAGTGATGGAGTCACCATCCCTGTAGGTATCTAAAAGCCGGGCAGATGTGGTGCTGAGGGACATGGGTTAGTGGTGGTTTTGGCAGTGTTAGGCTGATGGTGGGCACTGACGATCATAAAGGTCTTTTCCAACCTAGATGACTTTATGATTGGTCTGACTCTTCATGAGGGTTGGTGCAATGTTTTATCCTTTGTAGGGACACTGGGCTGTGCCTTTTGCGGCTCACAGCAGTCCGAGAGAGGTTACGGGCTTCCAACACTGGTAACCCCATGGGCCTGGCAGAGAAGTAACGTCCACTTTTGGAGGGGATGACAGCACCAAGACATTTACATCCAAAAGCAGCTCCAACGAGATGAATTCCTAGCGACGGGCTTGTACCCTGGTTGACTCAGAGGTAAGGGAGCCTCCACAGATGTGGGAATTATTTAGGTCTAGGTCTTACTTCCAAAAGTTTTGAAGGCACCCAGCTGCCTGCAACTAAGTCACTGGCTGGTTTTTGGGGGAGTGTAACTGGTAATTTACGTAGGGACAAAATGAAGCGGAGAATTCATAGGTGTCTCTGCGAAAAGTAAACACAGAGCTTATTTTATTGAACTGGAAAGTCTCACGCACAAACTATTGATTATTCTTTGAGTGAGCTGACAAACACAGTGTTATTTATGGGACATGAAATCTGTGTTTATGAGCTGTTTAATCCTATCAAAAAATGGAAAGTAATAACAGCCCACAAGCCCCCAGATTGTGTTAGCAAGTTAGCACATGGAATCAGCTTTATTTTTTTCCTCTTTTGCCCATCCTCCCTGTTAGTTGTCATGTTGTCAGCTGATGCCAGGAGGGTGGAAGCGGGGCCACACACACCCCACTGAAAGAAATGACATCTCGGTCCACAACAAACAAAAGAGCCAGAAGAAACACAGGAAAGCACTCCCCCAAGGAACCCACGCCACGTCCAAGTTGTAAGTTGGGCATCTCTTAAAAATATAAACAATGGTTGACCGGGGAATGCATTTCCAAGTTGCAATCACTTTTGCATCTGCATGGTTTTGTATGATCGTTTCAGAGAGTTGTTTCTCTCAGAAGGATTATTTCTCCAAGTCACAGGAGATAGGACAAGGGGTAATGGCTGCAAGTTGTACCAGGGGAGGTTCAGGTTAGATATTAGGAAATATTTCTTTACCGAAAGGGTTGTCAGACATTGGAATGGGCTGCCCAGGGAGGTGGTTGAGGCACCATCCCTGGAGGTATTCAAGAGACGAGTTGACATAGTGCTTGGGAATATGGATTAGTAGTGGATTGGCGTTGGTTTTGGGTGTGGTGGGGTGTGTGGGTGGGTGTTTTTGGTTTTGTTTGTTTGGTTGTTTGGTTGGGTTTTTTTGTTTGTTTCTTTTTTTTCTCCATTGGTTGGACTAGATGATCTTAAAAGGTCCCTTCCAACCTAGGTGATTCTGTGATTCTGTGAATATTACTTAATGCTTGTCTCACTGACAAGTTATGTTCTTAGGTTGAAGGTAAGGATGAGAAGGAACGTGATACTGTCAGCAGAGGTATTTCCATGAAGCATTTGCTCGGTTTCCAGTGATTTATTAATCAGGTGCTTGCTGGGCAGCCATGGCTGTCTTTGTGTTTAATGGCACTTGATGAAAGTTTTCTCCTCCATAAATTTTTATAGCAAAGGCTGTGTGAGGCATGTACTCAAGATAACCCTACATTGTCCTTTATGACGTGTGTAATTTCAGTATGATCTTGTTGACTTTTAAGAAGGAATGGGCTGTTTCTAATGCTTTTAGTCTCCATCACACCCTTGGAAGATCCATCACGTATCTTCTCAGGACTATTAACAGACTTTAGTTAGTTATGCTGGTCAATGTTACTTATCTCTGTTCAGCTGCCAGAGATCTAGTGTAATGTTTATAGGTCACTGATCTTGGTTTTCAGTTTTTAGTAAATAATACCTGCATCAAATTTCTGCACTACCATTTTTTATCCTAGTCCTGACAGTTGCTCAGCTCACGTGCCTGTAGCAAAGCAACAGTTTAATGGAACTGTTCATAATCTGTTTGCAGTTAGTTCTTGATTCATATGCAGGGCAAATTGAAGACCTAATGGCCTGCTTAAGAGCAGTTGTGAACATACAAGTAAAGCATTCTGTCAAATTTAGCAGAAGGGTTTAAAATGCAGCAATTGATGATCAAAATTTCTACAATCTGATTTTGGAGTGAGTGAGTTTTAGCTGTGCTTTGATTCCCCAGTGGGCAGTGAAGGGCATCCAGGTGACTTTCCCAGGAAGATGCCTACGGTGGAGGCAGTGGCAGGTTCTGATGTGGTGGTCATGGAGGCACCATCCTGCTAACTATCCCCAGGGCAGGATGCTCCACCTTGTCAGTAAACATATTTTTGATGTCAGTAGTCGCATGTGCTTGTGAGTGACAGAGAACATTTTGGGAAGATATGAATGCTGATTTATAGCACCAGCTGTGAAACAAAAGGAGTGTTCACATCTCCAGGGACAGGGTGTTGTGGTGAGGACGATGCTGTTGGGAGGGCGTAGTAATGAATGAAATGCCTTGTGACTCATGTCCTTCGGCTTTTGCCTTCCAGCTCTGCAGTCCCTCCCCTGGAAGCCAGAGCAGAGGGTGATGAGTCCTGGCAGGGCTCACTGGCACCATAGGGCACACACCTGTGCCCTCGGCATGTTTGGGGGCCGGTAGCTAAAAGGAGAGGAGGATGTGTGGTGTTCTCTGCTAATCCCTCTGAAGGGAAAAAGTCTTGAATCTCTTTGAGCTGTTGTAAAGAACAACTGAAGAAAATACTTTGTTTAATTTTTCATCTCATGACTTTTATCTATATTTGAAAAAAATGACATCTTCATTATCTGCACTTCTTTTTTTCTTGGGGGCTTGCGTTCTATGTAATTTTTTCAGTTGCAGCGCAGCTAATGATAGACTCCTAAAAGGGAAGGTTTCTGCAAATCCTGCTTGATTTTCAGCAGAGAAGAAACTGAAATGCATCTACTGGAGTGCTCCCAACCTGCAAACAAGCACCCCTGTCGTGTGTTTGCTCTAGTGATGAGATACATGAGACTGCTCTCCTGGTGCACGCACACATTGCTGAGCTTTTCAGACTTCATTGAGAAGGGCAAGGGATTATTTTCAGTCACACTCCTTTATCATCTTTCTTCCGGAATCTATGCCTGCTTTTCTATTCAATGAGTTTGAAACTGGTTCCTCCTCTTCTTAACATGTCTGTTGGAGGAGCACATTGTGCACATTGTCTGCTTGTGGTGGTGCATGATACAGGGTAACATGGCTGTGATAACAAGTGTCAGCCCTTAAACATACCTGGGCGAATGAAAGCAAGGGTTAATGCCTCATGGTGGTTCATCTGCAGAGTACAATTAGCTTCATCTAGCAGTGTTTCACTGCAGCAAAAGGGCATCATGGCATTTATTAAAGACTGCCCCTCACTGCTTGACATTTCAACTTCACATACGGGCTGGATGCACAGCCTGGAAAACAGGGAGAAATGCGCTTCTTGGCTGGGAGAATGCTGCTGGATGATGTGCACCTGTGGTGGAGGTTTCACTTGAGCAGAAATGAGCACGAGGGGCATTTGTGTCCTGTTTGCCCCACATGATTCCTTTATGAAAAGGAGTGTGCAGGCCCTAGGCAGTCTCCCTTCCAAGTGATTGTGCTTAATTAGGGCCTGCTGTGATGAAGCCTTCTGGCATTTGTGGTTGGGCAGGAGTTGCGTAGTTTGCTTCCAGCATACATTATCAGGTTGGATTGATCCTATTTTCATAATATTTTTCAAACCCCTCTTACACTTTTGAATATTACCTTTCAGTCTCAGAAAAGTGGTCATTGAAGAAACAGGAATTAGGGAGACTGGTGATGAGAAGGAATGCATTGGTTTTTGTGAGTGTTGTGGTGCTGTTTGCAGAACAGAAGATCAAATTGGAATGGAAAAAATACTCTCTGGTATAATTGCTTTCCATTTTGTCATCTAATTCTGGATGTAATAACGTGAATGTGCTTCTTCTGTAGATTATGATTGTGAAGAGGATGGCCCTTGGCCAGTGGTGTGATGATATGGAAATATGTGGGAGATAATAGTCATGACCCAGGGTGCAAGTCAGGAGTGAGTACAAGATTCTTGTCTTCATTATGAAGTGCACGTGCAAGTGCTTTTCCTAGAAAATTGGGTTTATAGCAAAGTTAAATGAAGAAAACTTACTAATGCAAGGATTGCCTCTGAAAACTGCTGGAAAGCACAGAAGTGCTAGGGTGTTATCGTGGGTAAAGTTTGTCCTTCCTCCTGTGTTGTATATGAGTTTCGTCTTGAGACAGGTACATCTTTCAACTACATCTTAGGTTGGTTTCATCTGCTCCTTCATATAATGAGAGAGTGCAATAGATGAATTATAAAACCGAAACTTGATTATTGTTTTCCTGCCCTCCCTTTTTGTATATTTAATGCAATCCTGTATTTTATAGGGCATTGGGACTGTTCTTTCCCTACAATAAGTCAGTAAACTGAAACAAAACGTAACAAAACGGCTGTCCAAATAGTCATATGAGAAATTTACTGTAGAGCTGGGGATAAAATCAGTCTTCTGAAGATTTATAGCTATTAAGAATTAACTATTTTACTTTAAAAAGAAGGGAAGCAATTGCAAAAATCAGATTCTAAGTTTAACATTAGCAAGCGGTTTTATGAGCAAGAATAGTTTGGGGTTTTTGTGTGGTGCTTTTTGTGGTTTGGGTTTTTTTTTTGTTTGTTTTCTTTTCTGAGGCATGTTTCCTTTCATCTCTGGGAGGGATGAAATTCGGATGAGGACAGGAAAATTCTGTTTCTTTTGGCAGGATAGATGAAGGTTGCGGGTTTCTTCTGTTCCTGCAACTGAACTGGTTGGGGAAAAAGAGTCTGTAAACACAGCATGACAATACAGGAGGATTCTCTCCATTCCTTTTTGCCCACTCTTTCTTCTTCTAGTGTAGATATTTTACTTGTGCTAATTTGGGGTTAGATTTGTGTTGGTGATCTTGTTTTATGCGAGTTGATGATGTCACATTATTAACCAGCCTTTTGACCTCTGAAGCAAAATCATCCTCATGGCATCATTCCCCAGTTCATTCTCCATTCTTCAGCATAAGATTTGATGAACAAGGAAAACAAAAAAAGACCCCCCAAAAGCAAATAATAAGTCACACAGAGGGAGTGTGTGTAGGAAGAATATTTTTTTTTTCGTGGAACTCTTTATCAAGCTATGGAAAGTGTTTTATTGGTATGTATCCAAATTTGGATTGCTACGTATGTTGTATGTTACTAGTTTTATTGTCAGATCAGGTGATTCCTTCTTCCTTCCTCCCTGGTTTTCTTCTGAGTTGGTGTTTGTTTGGGGTTTTTTAAAGTGTATTGATTTAATTTTGAAGAAACCCATTTGATACTTCCTCACACATACCTTTTTCTGGATGTTATGTGCTGTCTGTTCAATGCTGTGGTGACCACACATGGGCAGGATAGCTAGACACTGCCGCGCATTAAAGTGTGCCAGCAGGAATAAATTCTTGATGTAGGCATTTGCTTGGAGAGAGGCAAAGTAACGGAGTTGAAGGTTGCCTGCTCAGGAGGCTGTGCGGGATTTGGGTTCATTCCTTTTCTCATTGATTGATATTTAACCTTGGGTAAGGTGTTTAACCTCTTTGTGTCTCTGTTTCTCTGATGAAAAATGGGCTGTGATACTTCTTCCTTTCTGTGAGAGTTGTGTTCCCAGCATAAGAAAGAGCATACAAATGTTACAGGTAACATACAAAGCCTCATCGCCTGTCACTTTGCTTCTTCCAGTATCTTTTGAGAGCAACAGAAATCCAAGGCATGTGTGTAAATCCTTATCTAGTGCTATGTGTGTATGTTACAGGAAGTGAAGACCTGTCTGTAGTTTAATGCAAGCATTGATCATGCAAGTCTTCTCTCAGAAAACAGACCTGAGGTTCTAAAGTCTGCAGCATGAATTTGTTAACTTGAGCTCATTTTTTTTCTTCCCTGGGCCACTCAGAGATGTTTAATGTTCTTGAAGTCTATTACCTTTCATGAAACCCACAAGGCTTTTCTTAAAATGTGTTTCATCACTTCCTGCTCTGTAGCATTGTACCTCACACAGGCCCTCGCTGTCTGTGGGTGTACATGTTGCAGGCGGGACAGTCCTGTCTGACAAGTCACAGAATCTTCATGGTTGGAAAAGGGACCTTTGAGATCACTGAGTTCAACTGTAAAACAAAACAAAACAAACAAAACCCACAAACAAACAACAAAAAAAAAAAAACAACAAAAAAAAACCCAACATCAAAAGAGACACCCCCACAGACACACCACCAAAAAAAAAAAAAACCCAACACCCCATCACAACAACAATCACCACACCGAACAATCATCTCAATCTCAGGCACTGGAGCATGCCCTGAAGTGCCACATCTACATGACTCTACCACCTCCCTGGGCAGGCCCTTCCAGGGCCTGACCACCCTCTCAGTAAAGTAATTCTTCCTAATATCTAATCTAAACCTCCCCTGCCACAACTTCAGACCATTT
>JAOTQQ010000041.1:3508919-3523794 GCA_026546715.1 Gallinago undulata | reverse complement strand
GGCTGCCCAGGGAGGTGGTTGAGGCACCATCCCTGGAGGTGTTCAAGAGACGAGTTGACATGGTGCTCAGGGATATGCATTAGTGTTGGGTTGGTGGTGTTTTGGGTGTGGTGTGTGGTTTGTGTGTTTGTTGTTTATTTTTTTGGTTTGGTTTTTGTTTGTTTGGTTTTGGTTTTGGTTTTGATTTTTTTTCCCCTTGGTTGGACTAAATGATCTTAAAAGGTCCTTTCCAACCTAGGTGATTCTGTGATTCTGTGATTCTGTGATTCTGGTCTTCTCCTTCTCTTTTCTGCTGGACTCTGAGTCAAGACACCACTCCTCCTGCCTTTGCAGAGCAGATGTTCCCCAAAATACTGTGTGGTATTCTGCATGACTGCAGAAGTTTCCCATTTTGCTCCTTGGACAGAACCTGCAGGAAATCATGCCTGGGCTTGGAGACCCATTGGTCTTCAGCACTCCCCTGTGGTACTTTTGCAGGGACCTTTTGGTAGCAGTGCAAAAGCTCCTGTTGCTCTGGCATTGCTCCCATGTGCCCAGGAAAAGCACTAATTAATATTTTTCCTTCCTCGAGGAGTCTGGTAGAGGGGACAGATGGAGCTGCTGATGCCCCATAGCTTCCTTGTCTGCTACTGGCCACCTTGTTATGGATGTGAAAAGGCCATGACAGGAAGATGGTTGAGAGTTCATTGCATTTTTGATATCTCCCCTTGACAGATCACTTCTGAAAAATCTCTCCACAGTAATTTTTTTTCTTTTCTTTTATGGCTGCACACATAAAGACTAAGCAGGACTAAGAGAATTAACATCTCCACCTGCACTAGAAATGGCATTGTAGCTTTGATGATCTGCAGATAGAAAAGAGGCAAGAATTGTAGGAAGAGGTGATAGGTACATATATAAAAAAATTATATATATTATGAAATAGCTAGAAAAAAATCAGCTGGGCTTTGTGAACACAAACCTTTCCTTGTAATCTGTACGTGTGATTATCTGCTTTGTCATCTAAATGTGCAAACACGATAACGCTTTTAAATTTAACCAAAATAGTTCTAAGCCTTATCTAAGACGACTGCATTTGAAAGCAGTGAAAATGTTAATGCTAACAACATATTTTTTTGTTCTCTAAATTCCTATCCTTAATTTAATATAATACACTGCTGTTTTAAAGGGACATTAATATTCTTTTCAAAGTGTTTGGGACTTTTACATAATTTAAAAAATATTTGCAGCTGTTTTGAATGTATCTGCAAGTACTGATAGACAAAAGGCATGGATATCCATAAGAACGTTGTCATAATACATTCCATATTAACGTAAGCAAAAAAGAATGTTTGCTTAGGAATACCAAAAAAGGTGATTGGAAGACCCACTTCTATGGCCTTAACATCTTCCTGCTAAACAAGTTACACTCCTTATTTTTTTTTTCTTTTCTACATTCTTACTTAATTGGTTACTTGCATCTGCCTTTTAGAATTAGCAGCTTTTTTGCATTTGGGTCATCCATAGAGCTGAGCTCGGGCCATTTGTTTTAGATTTCCAGAAATGATTTATTTGTACTGTAATGGGATGGAATCATACAGTGTTTCCCATTTGTTTTCAGACTTAGCTCAGGGTATAGTTTAAGCTCTCATAGTGTATCTGGGAGTGCTGATTCCACTCTCATGTCCAAGGCCCACAAATCTTTTCTTTCACGCTGTTTGCACCTTTCTCTTACTGCATAAAAATCGAGGTCCCAAGGTTAATATTACATTAGGGAAAAAAGGGGAGAGATTATCACAGAGGCTGAAAAATTTTGCTCCTGGCTAAATCACTAAAGGATGGTGTGTGTGTGTAAGTAATGCTTTAAAGAGCAGGGCAAGATGCTTCTCCAGTAAATTTCTTTCCCCCTCCGTGCCCTCCAGTATTTTAGCAAACCCGATGGAAGATGGGATCTTACTTAGGCTTCATGTTGTGCACAGGTACAGCAGGAGAACCTCTTTGGAAGGGGATATCCACTACAGTTATTTTATTTTCCTTCTTTTCTAGTCGTTGGAATGCTTTATGGATGTAGAAGATAGCAGTCTTTTCCTATAATAACTGACAAGGAAACCTAGAAAAATAGGGTAGACGGGACCTCATGGAGCTGTCTTGTCAACCCCTCTTCCCACAGCAGGATTGGCTATAAAAAGAGACTTCTGTTCCTTTTCATCTTCTGTTCTTCCAGCCTTTACGCTAAAAAAAAAAAAAAAGAAAAAAGAAGCACCACAACAAACCAATAACATTGGGGAAAAAAAGGGAAGTAACAATTTTCTATGACATACTGCAAGTTGCTTATGGCTGTGTTTGAGGGTACTTCTGCCTCCTTGGTGCTTTGGGGCAATTTTGATCAGTTGTTGCATTGATCTGGGCTTATAATGAATGGAGTGTCCCTCTCGCCATGATAATAGAACATGAGAGTATAAAAACTTTGAAGTGCAGGAGGCAGCTGAAAAGAAAACAATAAACTATGTATATGAGACTAGCTTGTTGCTTGGTGATTAAGAGATGAGGACCCCGTAGGTCAGCTCCCTATAGGTACAAACAGATGTTTGCACTGTTTCACAGCTGCTAAATATGATATAAATCCAAAGAATTTCTCATGTTTTTATAAAGTAAAAAAAATACCCAGACAGCAAATTTTTGGTCATTCAGATACTCTTACCAAATGACATCTGGTTTCTGTACTGCTTATTTAAGCAATCCTTAAAAAAATGTTTGCCAAGGGGAATAACTCAAACCTTTTAGTTCTTCACCATATATAACTGTACAGTTTAGATTACAATGTAGCATGCAGAGTTTATTATAAGCAATGCAGTTCTTCATTTCTTAGCTAGCGAGTATTACTTTAAAGAAAATAGGATAAATATTATGTAATTAGTTCAGGGAAATTCATGTATAGTTACATTTCAGAGTACCCCAGTTTCAGATCCAAACGATGACAAAGAAAATGAATTGTTTCCATATGTTAGGAGATAGCCTGACAGTTATGAGCAGAGAGTTAAGGCATAAAAATGCAATGGGGCTCCCATTAGATGGAAAGAAACAAAAGCAGCGAGTGTAGAACTGTTAGATGTGATGGGAAGGTTCTCTGAAGGCACCATGGCTTCATGTGGAAGGACCACAAGAGACAGAGAAATGGGTGGTTTCACAAGGAGGAGATCAGCAAGTGCTTTGATTTGCTGATGTCTAGTGGGATGTGATTTTTGACTGAAGCTGTTGCTTCATGTGTGCCTATCTGGGCATTCATGAAGTCATTCTGGATTCTCTGAGGTCTAAGAAAGGGCTGTGTCTATGCTGATGCTATTCCTTCAAGGCTTGCACTAATGAGTCTGCCTCTCCTACCTGGCCACCTACTAGCACAAAGCATATGAGAACTTAATACCCTCAAGATCTCTATCCCTCAGACAAAATTGGTTGAAATTGGCTAACGGGCTCAAAAATTATTTTCTTTGGGACCGAGAGGGGACATTAGAGAACATAATTGCCTACATCTCATGTCTGTTGGAAGCCAAGTTAAAAATCTCAGTATTAAGCTTATCATATAAATTATATATGCATGTATTTTACAGAGGAAGATTTATTGCCTTCAATATCTAGGCATTTTATGCTTTTGAAGTAATGCATACTTTGATCCAACAAATACTTACACTTTCAAGTCACCCAGTGTTCTGAGGGTTCAATAAGACTGCTTTCTTTGAGCAAAGATAGGTCCCAAAGAACTGAAGGACCATAACTAGAATGTGACCTATGTGTTTCCTCTACGGCCTCTTCTGCCTTTGGGACTTCACTGATCCAAAAGATTAAGGCTATAAAGGCTGTATTGCCCACTAGAACATTTGAGTGCTGGTCATGGACCTACTCAATGATGTACACCGGTGTGACTCAATGACTTCCACCCTTTTAGAATTGGTGGATATACAACTTTTTCCACTTATTTTGAATCTAATGAGCATGCTTTTCTTCATTTCTTTTCACAGGCCTGCCTGCTAGTCTGCAGATGGAAATTCACACGTCCACAGTGACCATAATACTAAATTTCTCTGTATCTGTGGTCTTTCTCGAGGTGACTGGCAGTCAACAGCTTTCTTGTGTCTCTTTGTCGAGCAATTCCAGTGTAACAATTATCATGAATCATCCATTTTGTATATATCTCAATGACTGGTTGAGCTTATTTTCACATGAATACACACATCCCATAGTACTGCTTGGTAGCTAGAAGCAAAATGTGGTCATATGTTCTGCAGTAATGACATGATTGCATTTTTGTCTGTATTTTTTTGCTCTTCTTGATTTGGTCTGTTGCCACCATTGTGAGATGCACTGGACTAATTGCCCATCAGACGACAGGAAAACGTGCGAGTCCTTGAAAGTGGAAGCTGTCTTAAATGTATGAGAACGGAGCAAGCAGTGAGTTTATTCTGCTTCATAAGCTCCTGCAAAAAAAAAACCCCATGCTGTATTACAAACCGTCTTTTGGGGCTGGGGCTACTGATTTTGTTCCAACACAGTGGGATCCTCTTCCAGGGCAGAAATGCCAAACACTCTGGCAGTGCAAGTGTTGCTGCAGTTGTAATTAGCGGTAATAATAACGATTGTGGGAGTGATCATAAGAAATATTAATAATGGGACTCTGGTTTAATCACCATGGTCCTAATGCATGTGGTGGATTTTACCCTTCCCTTTTCTGAAGCTCTTGCTTCAGAAAGAGCTTTTTTTTTTTTATTTTATTGCCAGTCTTATCACACTGGGTATGGCCCAAACTGGTACATTTGCAGGGTATTATCCTGTCAAATAAACAGAAAAAAAAAGAAACCCCCAAAAGCCAGTGGTTAATTTGTGTTATTCCTGTCTGCTCTTTCTCTCGCCAAAACACAGATTCGCTCCTCCTGCCGCAGTCCCACAACTTCCTGCTTAGCAGGAAACTTGATTAACTTGTTGGCTCCCTCCGTCTTGAAGGTCTTGCTTTTATTAGGAAGAAAATTGTTTGTTCTGCTTGCACAAGATTTCTCCGGGAAGAATTGTTCACAGTCAGGTGTTTCAGGCACCGCTTTTAACTCGAGTTAGCTAAGAGCCAGCCACCACGTAGAGGAAATTCCTGGAGAAGACACTGTGCTTCAACGTTTCCAAAGGTGCTGCCACGGTGAGATAAACTTGGTTTGCGACTGGATGTGGTCCCTTGGTGGGTACCGGTGTTGCTAGAATGGTATAAGCACGTTGCAATAAGTGCAATAAGTCAGCACTGAGGGTTTTTGGGTCGTATTTAAATAATCAGACTAATTCTTGCAGGTGGAAAGAAATTAATCTCATAGTTGTATCTTGGCCTCGGCTGACCCTGTAGGGCTCCAGCCAAGGGCCTGGTTGGGTTTGGCCATCTTGTTTTCACTCATAGTTTTCTTTTCTGCCTGGTGTGTAGCCATGTGCTCTGGGAAGGGGCTGGAGATCCTGACCGTGTGTGACACAGAGGAGGAGACTGATACCATTAAACTTCTTGAGAGCAGTTCTGGTTCCCCAGCCTTCAAAACAGAGACCTGCTTTCGATGGAGGAATTATTTCTAGGTTTGGTAAGTCTTCATAAGTTTTTATCTGAATTTATCTTAAAGTCACATTGTCATCATATAAGAAAAAAATTGGTTTATTAAGAGTACCTGGAAGGTTCTGTTAATTTTATTGTTTTTTCTTCGCTTTTGATGTTGGGGTATGCTGGGCTTCTGCTACAAAAAAACCCCACCCAAAAGTGGGAAAGTGGGCTTTTCAGGTGAGGCTTACATCCATGTATAATAACAGATCCAATAAAAACTTCATAAATAATTGAAATATTATTCTTCCTGTAAGAAATGTAGCATATCTGTGATGGGACAATGTGCTACTGTGCATTCAATCACGTGATCTTGGTAGCTCCTGGACATCCATAGGGAAGTACCATTTCTGTACGTGTTACAGAAAGGTCTAAACTTTTTAATTTAACACGTATTATTTTAGCAGAAATCTTTTGCAATGCTTTGCTGATGTTTGCCGTCTTTCTATAAGGATAAACATTTCTGAATAAGTCAGCTTTAAATAAATATATGTTGCAGCAAGTGAGGAATACCCTGATTTGGTGTACTCCAACACTTGGGGTTTGCTGGATAAAATGTGTTACAGATCTTTCCGAAACCAAGCAGCGACGCATTAACTACAAACTGCCTTTCCTTAATCACCATCACAGTGATCTGTAAAAGGTGGAGAGGGGAACATCTCAGGCTCTTCTGGGTATGAACATCACCAAGGCTTGTGGAGCAGCGTGCTCTCACCAGCGCTTCGTAGTCAGGCTACCGTATGGTGTAAACATTTAATGTGATGGAATATGTCTGCTGGTTGCAGACTGAGTTTGACATTTTTGCTTAATTCACCATAGCCGTGTGAGGGGAGTGCATGCTTCAGACAAATTCCACTGCTGTTGTTATTGCTTTGCACTGTTGCAGAGGCAGCACTTCTAATTAAAGAGTATCTCCATAGTTGGCTTGGCAGCCAAAATAAACTTCTAGGAGTTGCATGCTGGAGAGCTTTTATCTCCACTGTGGTGGTGGGCTGGCTCTCCAGAAAGTACAATTCCAAATGCACATGGAGACCAAAGACATAAACGTTTTACTGGGGATTTACCACCTCTCAGTGTCGCATAGGGAAGCCCCATCTAGTGAGGTTTCCCGTACACATGACTCTCTGGTAATATTGAGAGGGAAAAGGTTTCAGCTCAAGGAAAGGTTGAGAACTACAGAAGGCTACAAAGATGATGAGGGGCCTGGAGAAGCTCTCTTATGAGGAGAGGCTGAGGGACTTGGGTCTTTTTAGTCTGGAGAAGAGAAGACTGAAGGGGGATCTGATCAACACCTATAAATACTTAAAGGGTGGGTGTCAAGAGGATGGGGCTGGTCTTTTTTCAGTGGTGCCCAGGGACAGGACAAGAGGAAATGGGCAAAAACTTGAGCATAAGAAGTTCCACCTAAACATGAGGAGGAGCTTCTTTACTCTGAGGGTGGCAGCGCCCTGGAAGAGGCTGCCCAGAGAGGTGGTGACATTCAAACTGCCACCATTCAAGGTGGTGACTGTCCAGAGACATTCAAACCCCACCTGGACAGGTTCCTGTGCAACCTGCTCTGGGTGGACCTGCTTTGGCAGGGGGGTTGGACTAGATAATCTCCAGAGGTCCCTTCCAACCCCATGTGATTCTGTGATTCTGTAACTGGGGTGTGTAAGAGCATGAGGAAAAGGACATTTGTGGAGAAGCTGGGGAGGAGTGACATACGGGAGTCTCATGTATAGATCTTGGGGGTCTTGTGTCCCAAAGAAATAGACCAGCTTGTTTCAGGACATCCCACCTCAGCTTGACCAAAAAGATGCCCAGCTGAGGCATGGAGGATGATGACATTATTGGCCATGGCACGTGTTACCCGTCTTTAGCCAAAGGTGGTTTTGGTACCATGAGTTGCAAGGCACAGCTGCGTTAGGAATGGGTTTTCAAGAGTGTCTCAGAGGGACCTATAAATGTGGCACTGGAACCAAGCACCAGAGTTCAGCCTCTACACCTGCTTTGATTTTTTTCCTAACCCATTGAGTCAGGCATCAAGGGAAACAAGCTTTCGTCAAGCAGAAAAATCTTCTGTAGTCAGGAGAGGAAAATGTATCTTTGGATGATGAAAATGAAGACCAGCAATGGTTCCCGGGCCTCCTGACGCCCCGTCAGAAGAAACAAAATCCCCGAGCAGCCCAGCGTAGCTCAAAATGTGCACTGTTTTATGTGGGGGCTTCGTTATTTCTCCGTCACCAGAACCGATCGCAGTGACACCTCTGGAGCTGGGCAGACCTCACCCCGTGCCGAATTCCTTTCCGCTGAGGCGTGCCAGCAGCCCACCCCGCGCTCCAGATGTTGCTGCTCTCCGAGAAACCAGAGCTTAATAAACCAGGCTCACCCTTCCTCCTGGGGTGAACCCAAAGACAGTCAGATATGGAAAACCGCTGCTCAGTACCATGAACAATGTGCTTGGTCAAAGAGCGGTGCCAGCACTTTGTCTTAATAGAAGAGAAAGCTGAGAAGCGCCGTGCAAAAAATCCGAGCTGGCAGCAGCCAGCGACTTTAACATACATTGAAAACTATCCATGAAAGAGCACACTTCAACCAAGAGAAAAAGCCTGGAGGTATATTTAGACAAACCAAAAAAGAGCAAGAATAGGGAGGGGGGAAAAAGGAAAAAAAGAAAAAAAAAAAGAAAAAAAAAAGGTCTCTGTGTGGCTTTAATAGGTTACATTTTTCCCAGCCTGTATTTCACTTGGGTTTGTTTTATTGGCTTATCACGAGCACATGCACCACAAAAACACACACGTGCACGGGACCGCAAAAAAAAAAAATCATCTGGGTTCGCACACACAGAGGACCCAGTTTTACCATTACCCACAAGCCTTGAAGCTCTGCTCCTACGTGCTTTTGACCATCACCGAGGGTTTGGGCAGAGGTGGGAGTTGGACAGACCCTGGGTGTTTAAGTGCACAACTTTGTGTGCTCACAACATCACTGCTTTTGCCGAGCTAAGCGGCGACACTGCTGGCTCCCTGTCTTCTTCTCTGCTTTGTTTTCCTGGCCTCCTCCTCCTCCCACCCTTCACAAATCAGGAGATTTTCTTCTTTATGAGAGCCTGAAGGCGTCGGGAAACGCGGCGTCCCCCCCTTTGCTGGGTTTGGGTGACTCAGGACTGATGTAGTTTACCGAAAATTACGCTGGGAAAGTGTATCTAAGCCAAGACGTGCACCCGGGATCTCAAACCCCGCTCTTGCACAACCATCCTTCTGACATGCTGAGTCCTCTCCCCACCGGGATCCTCTCTTCCCACTCCCACTAGAGCTCCAGGCACTCAAATGCTGCTCTTGGCCAGGCTGGCAAGCACTCTTGGCACCTTTTGTTGGAGGGAAGTCATCTGACGTTCAAATAAATGGATTCCTCATTACTGGGATGGTGACCAAGATCGGAAGGGAGCGTAGGGGACATCGGTCCGGATCCAGGCATTGTGTCCTTGGGTGCGATACCCTGCAGACACGGAGTGACAACATTTCTCCATGAAGAGGCTCATAAGCTACCAGGGCTCGGTTTTCGGTGAGCTGCTACTCGGTGGAAGGCGCTGGAATCTGGCCCGGAATAACCTTCCTCCCTCCAATTTCTTCCTCCCTGAAGCTGCAGGAGCCTTTCTGCACCCCCATTCCGCATGGTCAAGCCCAGGCCCCAGGAGACCGGCACTGTGCACATCCTGAGCTCAGCACCAGCCCATAAATCTCTCTGCTGGATCCAAGCAGTGAAATGTGAACAAAGGAAACCACCATGCGGTGGGGGTGTAGGGTGGGCAATCGCTCTGGCACCCTCCTTGCTCGGAAAGAAGTGAGAAAACATGGCTTTGTGTTTGCTGTTGTTGTAGTTGTTGTTTTATGGTTTTTACAGATGCTTCCAATAAAAGAATTGTGAAACTATTCCCATCGGTGGCCTGTTCTCTACCCACAATAGTGACGGAGAAGATTGCTGGATTTCCATCAGCAGAACAATGTGAGCATGGACTCTACTGCTACAAATTTAAGAAAGCTCTCCATTCGCTGCTTGCCAAAGAAACAGGTGATTCTTTTATTTCTTTTTGCTTTTTTTTTTTTTTTTTCTGGAGGTTGGCAACTGATGATGGTAATCAACAGCAACTCAAATGCGTGTGTCTAAATACTCCTGTTAATATGACTTTCCTTCCTGCTCGGTGATTTGTTGATTATTTTTAAGTGTTCTGGGGCTTAAACCATGGTCTCTGTTTTTACAAATACTTGAAGCTTCCTGGTGTGCTCCAGGAAAATGGGTAAGACCATGGCAGAGCTGTACTTGGGGAAGGTGTTGAGGGTGGCTGTTGAGGTGCTGCACTGTTGATCAACCCTTTCTTAGGACTGGATCAACAATGCTGTGGTTTAAAGACAGATGTTTATCCAGGCTGAAGATCACATTTTCATTTAAGAAGAAAGTTCTCAAGTGAAGCAGATGAACCGCTTGGAAATGCTGGACAATAGATTCAATCCATAAAATGCTATTCCTGGACATGGCTCTTAGGAAACCAGTCATGTATTTGGTGATTTCAAATAGGGTTTGGGCTTGTAAAACCAATCTTTGGGCACGCAATAGCTTTTTCTGAGAAGCATGGCATTTTTTCCAGTATTTTCTGTTCTAAATGCGCTCATTTTATAAGCGAAATGATGTTTCCTTCTCTGCTCCCCCCACCCATGCTTGGATCTGAGGTTCCCAGCCCTCAGCCACGCTCCTACAGGCTTCTTTAATGAAATTGCAGAGATGCTGCTGGTTGTGTGGAGCTGTGGAAGGGCTTGAGCAGCAAGGGTTCTATCTGCAAAGGAGGAAAAAGAGCCTGGAAATGGCTCAGCTCTGGCTCTGGGGCTGGGATGCCACACTCAGAGCCAGGAATGAGACCAGATCTCTGCTCGCATCCAGAGATGGAAGCAAACATATGATGCTTTGGGTTTGTCCCTGTCAATGAGCAGGCGTGTGGTCTCCTACCATGGCTCACCGGATAGGCGGCATCTTGCTCAGCTGTTTGAAGGTCTGAGTCCTAAACTTTTAGAAAAGGAGATAAATAATGAAGAGAAAATAAAAGGAAAAAACCAAAAGAACAGAAGAAAGAAGTGCAGTGATTGCAGCAGGATCCGAGGCTCATGCTGGAGTGGACAGGCATGACAAGGGCACAGTTAGCAACTGGCTGTTCTTTACATCACTGAGCAAAAATATGAAAAATATGAAATATGTAGCAGGGCTGGATAAAAAGGAAAATGTAATAAGAGTAGGACAAAGAATGCCACATGCTCCAACCGCATCTGAACTTGGCAGCAGCAGCCCAGGGAAGCCCATGTAAATCCTAGAAGCATGTTAAAGGCATTTTCACCCCACAAAGACTGACACGCATGAAAAGTATCTTTTCAACAATGTCAATCAAGAGCCTGGAGAAATAATTTACTAACATACAGCCTAGCGGGCCAACATGGCTGACTGGAGCGATGCTCACGTCTTGAAACGGGAATTAATTTGGAGTAGGTTTGTGACAGGGGCAAAGAAGTGCGAAGATGTAAAGGGTGTGTGAACAAGCTTGCATGTCGTTGCTGAATTTAAATACAGTTAGCAACGAGAGGGATTTCATCAAGGGGCTCAAGGAAAACATGACAGCAGAAGGAAAACACGTGAAAATGAAGCACAGACAATAAAATGTAAACCCAGACCAAGGGGTGCTGTGGAGAAAGCCATAATGGAAAATGCTCTGGGTATTGTCTCAGTCACGTGCAAAGGAAATTATTATCCAGGCAAGAAACCCAGCGCTGGTGTGTGCAATGGGAACCAGCTCAGGGCACCAGCGGGAGAGGGGCCAGGACCCTCGTGCCTGCCCTCGCCCAGAGCTGTGCCCAGGCTGAGGGAGCCTTCCTCCCAGAGAGCTTTACTGGCTGAGCCCTCACTTCTGGAGGCAGCAAGGTCATCGTGTGGATATTCTCCTTGGCCTGTCCTTTGTCTATTGTAAGCACGCCAAGATCTGCAAAGACTTAGCTACACTGGTATTATTTTCGCTTTAAAAAAATGTATTTTCTAATTTATTGAATTAAGGGATACATATTATTTTGCATTAAAAGGGATATAGTGAAATGTTAGCACGTTAATTTGTTCATATTTAATTTGGCTGTTGCAGCAGGAAATACAATATTATCTTCCTGAAAAAAAAAAAAGGTATTGTAGGACACTCATGGACAGGGCAAGGGGTTTTAATCTTTTTTCCCTGTCCCTGTCAGCTTCTGCAGGTTGGAAAACTTTGGCTTAGAAATAGTTTATGGAGCCACTTACCTCAACAGGTCTGTGGAGCATAACTTGGTCACAGCCAATGTGTGGTTGGGTCTAGGAAGGAAATAAATGCTACAGACAGGATAGGTGGGAAGTGTCTGTAGATGTGGGGCAGAAATACAGAGGAGGCATTAAACTATCTGTATGCTCACTCTTTTTTCTTACGCTGGAGTTCTGAAGACCCTTCATGTAAGGTGTAATCTGCCTGACCCTGCTGCCCAGCCTAGGGACGAATGAGCCAGATGGGAACCCCATTGGTTCCTGCTGGGTGTCAGCCAAGCTGATAGGGGGTTGCTGAACCTCCGTGGGGAAGGAAATGGTCCTGCGGGCAGCCATCCAAAGTCCGGGGGAACACATCATGCCCTGGTGGGGCTTTCTCTGTTGACTTCAATAGACGTTGGATTGAACCCAAGCAGGGTAAGGGGGTGGCGGGTCCATGATGACCCCAACCCAGGAGCACTGCACCCCGTTGCTCATGGCAAATGGGGGTAGGAAGTGAAGCTGAACCTGATAAGTAGCAAAGGATGGTGCTGCCCACACCCTTTACTTGTTCATGCTTGATCATAGAATCATAGAATTGTCTAGGTTGGAAGGGACCTTTAAGATCATCGAGTCCAACTGTCAACCAACCTAACCCTGACAAAAACCATCACCAAACCATGTCTCTAAGCACTATGTATACCCATCTTTTAAATCCCTCCAGGGATGGTGCCTCAACCACCTCCCTGGGCAGCCCATTCCAATACTTAATAACCCCTTCAGTGTAGAATTTTTTCCTAATACCCAATCTGACCCTCCCCTGGAGCACCTTGAGGCCATCACCTCTTATCCTAGCAGGATGGATGTACAATGTAGGAACCTCCACTTGTTCAAGAAATACCAGGGTCACCCAGACTGAGAATCTTTCCTATTTTTCTTATGGAAATCATCCTGGTTTATAGCAATGGTTTGTACCATTACTGAGCTCTTATGATTTTTATGTATCTCTAAGAACTGGGGAAAGGGAAAACTGGGGACCTGCGGCAAAAGAAATAGGGGTACAGGCCTGGGACTACCACAGCTGGTTCTGCTGCTGGCTTTAGGGAAGATCCTGCACCTCCCTGTGGCTAATTCCCTCTTACACTTTCTCTTGCCTGTTAAAATCATCACAGCTTTGGAGGAGGAACCGTGCTGTGCGCCATACCAGTGCCCAACATGGAGTCTATTGGGACAGCTGCTCTCCCAACCACCCACCAAACGTCTGAATTCCCCAGCAAAGACAAAGACTTATTTATGCTCGTCCCTCTTAAAGTACATACATTTCAGTCCTGGAGGATTTACTGGCAATAAAGTTTTCTTCGGAGATTCCTAAATCACGAGGTACTTAGGCTCTCCAGACCATGATGCCCACGGACAATATTTGCACTGTAGCCTGACACATCTTTCTGCTTTAGAATAACAGAAAAACATGCAGCCGGGACCTGCTAGGCTGCGAGGACTTTAAATCACCTGCTTTTTCTTTTTTCTTTTTTTTTTTTTTTCTTTCCAGAGGGGCAGGTGCAGCTCAGATTATCTGCAAACTATTTTATTACTTAACAACGTGGGCTTTAATGCAGTTAGAGATGCCTTTATTCATTCTTACACTCCTGAGTATTTTTGTGTAAACATTTTTCATCTGTGGCAAGCCAGTTTGTTTGTTGTGTTTTGTCATGTCAGAGCAGACTGTGATTAGACACTGAGATGAGACTACTAAATATTTTCAGATGTTTTCTATTTCCTCAGCGAAGAGCTGGATTTGAACCAAAGCTCTGAGGTGAAAGGGTGATGTGTAATATATTGAGACATCTGAAATAAAATAATGTAATGTTTTTAATATTTAAGAAGAAAAAGGCAGCAGTAAAACATTGTGGAAGGAGGAAAACATGAATACCTATATATTTTAATTTTAAATGCATGCAGATGTTGAATTTTAATCAGAGCATGTCAGAATCTAACTGTAACAAAGGCAAAAATGTGAGATCTGTTTTCTTGAATTGCTTCCACATTTTGTGCTCCAGATTTTTATTACATATAGCACTGCATCATCATATATTTATGTAAAGTGCCAGCATCCATTGACTCGGCGTATGCCTGATGGTTAGCATATAAAACACTTTGCAGTGAAAAGTATATTCTTTCTCTCGGTATGTACAGTATATATTATATTATACACGCCTGCGCCTTCTTGCACAGTGGCAGAGGTCATTTTCACTGCTCGGTATGTCTGCTCTGTTTTTTTTGGACCCTTCTACCTCTTTTCTCAGGTCCAGAGGACTTTTTGCTGGTAAAGACCTTGGCCTGGGCTTCTGCCTGTTGAGAAGCGGGTCTGGGGGGAAGGGGGAAGGTGGGATGGGCTGTGGATTCAAACGGAGTGATAAATGCTGGGCTTGGAATGCTGGCACAGGTGAAAGATGTAGAAACTGGGCATCATTTTGTTCCTTCTGGTGTTGTGTTTGCAGTAGAGCATCATCAGAGGGTCCTGCTGCCACCCATCCTTCTCTGATGCAGCAGAGGTGGGAATGGAGGTGGCCTGGAAGCCCCATGCTCTCCCTGGTCCCTAGATACCAGTGTTTCCATGTCCCTGGACTTGCTCTGAGCACAAACCCCTGCTGTAAAACCCAGGTCCACACCTGCTGCCCTTCTGAGGAGGCTGCTTTTTTGCAGAGGTAGGGAAGGTGAGGGTCAGTTTTAAAGGAGAAAAATCAAAACTCAGGAGACTAGAGACAACAAGTAGCCATGTTCAGCAGCACTGCAGTGAAGGGGATCAGACGTGCTGCAGGTGCGTTCCATCCTGGTGGCAGGAAAGCTGGTGGTATCTTCAGAAATCATAGAATCACAGAATGGTTGGGGTTGGAAGGGACGTTAAAGACCACCCAGTTCCAACCCTCCTGCCCTGGGCAGGGACACCTCCCACCAGACCAGGTTGCTCCAAGCCCCCTCCAACCTGGCCTTGAACCCCTC
>JAOTQQ010000041.1:3465093-3503302 GCA_026546715.1 Gallinago undulata | reverse complement strand
CCCTTCCCTTCCCTTCCCTTCCCTTCCCTTCCCTTCCCTTCCCTTCCCTTCCCTTCCCTTCCCTTCCTTTTTCTCTTCTCTATCTCACAAACACAAATGTAATAATGGACTAAATCATAAGATCTGCCCAATATGTAGTCAGTGCAGGGGTGGGAAGCTATTCACCAATTTCTTTTGAACCACAGGAGATTGCTCTCCATGTATCATTCTGCACTTGGTGGGGACTGAGAGGTCTCCCTGGTTGTGATGAAGAGCCAGGACCTAATACAGTTGCTCTGAGCTGTTCCTTAAGGTGCTTCTCTGGTCCTTTGATCCCCATGACCTACAGACCAGAGGCTGGTATTGCTTTGAGACCCATGGGAGCATGAAGGTCAAGGACTCTTGGGACTCTTGGGTGGTGTCCCTGCCCATGGTAGGGGCTTGGAACTAGATGATCTTTAGGTTCCCTTCCAACTCTAACCATTCTATCATTCTATGATTCCAAGACTCCAGGTTTGGAGATGCAGGATTTCCCTCCCATTGGCTGTAAAATGAAGCTTTTAAAAAAAAGCATCTCTGTATAGCATTCTCCCCAGGAGGAGAAGCCAGCAGGAGCCCCATGAGCAGGTCCCAAACTGCCTCTTGGACTCCAGAAAACTGAGAGAGGAAGCAGTTAATGCAATAACTGCAACTATCCACGTTGCCCTTCCCAGTCATCTCTAGCACAAAAAACTCAGCTGGGCTCCAGAGCAGTAAATGCACATGTGCATGGAGGTGTTTAACCCCTCAGCACTGGAATAAAAGAATTATCTTTATTTACTAAGATGCTTTTCTTGCTTTCTTGCAGTGCCTGGATGCTCTGCCTCTCATACAGAAGCTTTTTACAACATTAAAGGGAAAAGCATCAAGAGAAGCACATATTTGTAGGAAGATTTCTAAGCTATTTGTCTCCCGGGAGGGTAAAAAAAAGGGAGATTCTTTGTATCTGGGAACTCTTAAATTCATATTTATACGCATTTCCCCAGGGGCAGGATTTATTGTTAAATAACAATAGGGAAACAGCATGATTTCAGCGAAGACATTTGGGCTAGTGAATGTTGGAGAGAATTCTGTTTCAGTGTTACTATTCAAAGTCAGAGCTGCTTTTTAATTGCTTTAAAAGTACATCCTAAGCAGAAACGTCCCAGCTCAGGCCCTGGCTCTCAGTGGCACCAGTGCAAATCTGCCTTGCTTTACTGTGACCAAAGGGCTGTGTGATGTAAACCCCTGAAATTTTCATTTTGGTCATTAAAAAATGTGCTGTAGAAGGCAAATAGCATATCGGAGGGCTCAGATCCTTTCAAAAACTTGTGTAACTGCTGCGTATTTGAAGATTTCTTCTATTTTCTGCTTTCCTAGGGGGTTGCCGACTGACCTGGTACGGGGTGATTTTGGCTGATGCCCATGGACCGAAGCATGATGGGTACATCTGGGGATGGAGGCCTCCCTGCGGATCCCACCCCACTGGCAATGGGACACCGTGTCAGCCCTAATTGCCCCCACGGTGAGCTGACTTGCCGACACACAAAGCCATCTGCCTTCCCTGCAGGAGGGCATTTTATTAACGATAGAGAATCACCCTTGTCCAGCAGAGGCTTCTGCAAATGTGGTGGATTCCTCCTCTCCCTTTGCCTGCTCCCCAGGCTCTTTGGAAATCAGTGCTGAGGTCCCCATGGGCTCCTACCTGTCTCCCACAATAGCAGGATTTGTACCTCTAATGCTCAGGGGTGTCCCACCCCCCCTCTGTAAGGGACACTGGTGTCACAGGCTGCAGCAAAACCCTACCGTAGCTCCGTGCACCATCCCTGCTCTGGGGTAATCCATCCTCTTTCTTTCCCCTGGGGAAATATTTTCCAGGCATTCCCAAGTATAATTTAAAGAGTTAAATCCTCACGTGTCCCTAGTACCACTCCGCACTCAGGCAAGTGTAAGGGACGGGGAAACCTGGACCAGGCAGGTGCACTTTTATCCCAAGCCCTATCCTTTCTGTGCTACCCAAGGGAAGACCTGCTCCAGGCACAGTGATGTGGAGCTCTGTGCTGAGAAAACGTCCTTCCTATCCACACCCAGAAGGACTTTAGGGTCTCTGGGATCATGGCAATAATCTGACATCCAGGAGCCCTCTTGGGCGAGCAGATGGAGACTTGCTCTGCTGGGAAAGGCTGTAGGAAAGCCAAGCAAAGCCAGCGAGAAAAACCAAACCAGGAGTTGGGAGTCCTGGCTTTGCTCTGCTCTTTGCACGTTGTCCTCTGGTGGCTTCCCGTTTGCAGCATCCACCTATGGCCTCCCATCCCTACTGCGGCTGCTCCGGCCGCCGCTCTGGTACATGCGGTAGCTTGCACTGTTGTCCGAGTGCCAAAGGGAACGTCTAATAGGGTATTGTTTGCGTGTGTTCCTGAGATGGAAGTGATTAACATAAAATACGTAAAAGGATCATGTCAGGAATTCTCTCCAGATCTGCACGGTTAGCGAGCCACTCTGTTTCGCATTACAGAATTACAGTATGTTCCGTAACGGCTCGGTGTTGGACACAGATTTGGGTCTCCTTCTCCAGTGTTTACAAACATGGATGGGAGCTGAGCGAAAAACGCAGCCAACTGCACATGTATTTATGGATCTCTGCTTGACCAGCACACAGACACACAAGAGTCCTTACGTTGACTTCGTATCACGGCGCACACCAGTAGGTCCTTAAGTGACCCCGCAGGGCTGAGCTGCTCACCCACAGTTAAGATGCAGGAAAATGCAGGAAAATGAACCTTTGAAAAGCTTGGCAGCTTTCCTTGCTCTCAACCGATAGACACGCTCTTCATCAAGAGCCTGGAAGGAAATGTTGTTCCTTTGAGCTCACAATTAATTCAACACCTAAAATATGTGGAAAAGAGCTGGTGGGAAATTCGAACAGTCCCAGGCGTGGGAGCCGATCAAGCTGCTAAAACATAAGGTAACGCTCAGGCTTGGATCTCCAAAGCGTGATCTCTTTGTCAGCACGGTTACAGTGCTTCTTGCCTCGTGATCCTCTCACACAAAATGGCCAGGGCCATCTTCCCTCCATCTCCACACTGTAGAAGCGCGTTTAGTGGAGAATCACTAAAATAAAGGAAGTGTGTGTGTGTGTGTGAAGCAAAACAAAGCCAAAACCTCCGAAAGTGCTATTGTGAAAGTGTCAGAATGACTTTCCTGGGGCTAGTTTTACCCTGGGTATAACTTTACTGATGTCAATGTGAGAAGGCCCAATTCACCCCTTAATTGCAGCAATTTTAAGCTGAGGCTTCTGGGAAAGTTGCAGTGACATTGAAGCTCGGTTGAGCATGAGACGTCATCCCAGGTGAGTGACTCCACCCATGGCGGTGGACTTGCATGGAGTTTCATCTTTTCCACTGAAGGCTCTGGGGAACGGTAACCAAACTGCACAAGCATGACCCTTGTTGGGCGGTCTACCTTTTCCCAGCTTGTGCCTGGACAGACAGAGCAGCCTATTGCCTCAAAAACATTAGCCAGACCTAGTATTCGGTGAACCTGAAGGTGATCCTCATACCCAGACGCAGAGGGCATTTTTGGAGCAACCCCTGGTGTTCCCAATCTCTTCTACCTTGACCAGGCTGGCACTTTTTTGAGAGAAAGTGATGTTCTTCATTGTGAAATCTTGTCTTCTCTGGGATTGGATTTTATGTTTCTTTTTGCTCCCGCTTTTCTTAATCCCGCGAGTTTACTCTCAGGTTGTCCCACTCCAACTTCCATGTGGTACCTCCTCCTTTTCCACTTAGTTCTACTACTTCACAGAAATTCAGCCGGCATCTCTCTGCTGCTAACTATCCAGCCTTGTTCTTTACTCCAAGAGTGGCTCTGAGATCTCACTCCTTCACTGACCAACATGGCTAAACCACCAGGTCTTTAGCTTTCTTTCCATGTTTCTCTGCTTCTTTGTCTGTTGAATGCCAAAGACAGCATAGCCAATACTGCCTTCACTCTTGCCCCTAAAGTGCATCATTATCCTGGTCATCTCTGTGCCCTGTCATCCAGGATGGGGTCAATTCTTGCAGACTTTCTGCAGAACATCTCTAGCAGGCACAGTGGGATTCCCCCATTCACACAGCTAAATGTGTCATCCAGGATCTCACTTCTGGTCTTGGTTTCTGCAATACCCTTTCTTCTGGTCTTCACATGCAGCCTTGCTTCAATGAAACCATCTGGTACACTGCTGCAAAAGTAATTCTCCCAAGCTCTTTGCTTGACCCTGTTTTTACTATGACCTTTCTCTTAGCAGCTCCCCAACAGCTCTTCTTTCTTCATCCCAGCAACAAAAAGAAGCAAAGACCAGGAGCTAACACAAACCCTTTCTGTCTAGTACTGGAGGTCAGATGGAGAGATAATGAGTCTCCTGGTGCAGCCCAGGAGATGCTTTCCTTTTTCACACTTGTGAAGAGCTCTCCATAGTTTTAAAAAGATTTTTTCTAATTCTCTTTAAACCTCTCCTTTTGTGGTTGTGGCCAGCATTGTCCTACTGTTTACCTGTCTTCTTCTGTTGCCTCTTGACTGACCAAGGTCAGGCCTCTTATTCAGCCTTTTTATGGTGCCTAACACAACAGGCCCAATGCCTGTGCCTCCCAGGCACTGTCATAACACAAGCAGGTAAGAGTAATAAATAAAAACTGTATTGATTTTCATGGAAAGGATAGGAAGAAAAAAGAATAATCTGCTGATCTGCAACAAGTTCAGACAGATGTGAGGATGCTGGAAAGGGTTCTGATTGCTCCTAAAGTCACAACAAATCTCTCCCCAACTTCCACAGTGATTTCATACCTCCAAGTTAAAGGGCTCTGCATCTCATTTACTTTCCCTCTTTTTATTTATTTTATAATTGACTTTTTGAACTTCTGCCTGAATTGGAGCCAAAGCCGAGAGTGACCTAATTCCAGCAGCAATTCTAGGATGCAGAGGCCTGGAGCTCCCCGGTGCAGAGTCCCCGCGTCAACTTTAAACACGATGTTCTGGCAGTTAAAAAGAGCCTGTGATCTGCTCAGACTAATATCCCCATACTGGGAGAGAGGTACAGCTGGACAAGGGACTTCTTCATTGCTGGTGTCCAAGAGAAGTAGTATTGTCCACTAGTTCCCATAGCAATGGGTAAAATGTTTGTCCCCAACAACTGCATTTTTGAAAGTCTTCTTATTCAGCAACTATTCAAATACTTTCTTAGCCTTTTGCTTTTGACTAAGGTAAACTCTAGGGGGACAGGGTTGTGGCTGGAGATTTCACTGCTGACTTTCTGGTCTGGGAGGGAAGCAGGAGAGCCATCTGCATGTTGAGGCAAAGAAAAGATGGAGCTTTTGCTTGTGTGTTTTTCGGGGTCACCTGGATTTTCAAATACTTATGACAGGTGCTAAATCTTCATAAATCCATCAATACGAACGGTTGTACTTTTGGTTATGTGTAGTGTTTTCTCTGGTTTGGGAGTTTTAGCAACCATGGGAGTAAATGGATAAAGACACAGATTTTAGAGAATCTAGAATCCCAAAAGTCATCCACTTGGCAGAACTGTGGCCATGCCCCCTGCAAAACTTACACAAAATAAGATGGTTTGTAGACCTGATGTGTGGTAGCTGCTGGCTCTGTACCGGTTTGAACAGTCAGCTGGGCTGAAAAATACATGCTTGCTTGAAAATCTTTCT
This sequence comes from Gallinago undulata, assembly GCA_026546715.1. Lineage (NCBI taxonomy): Eukaryota > Metazoa > Chordata > Aves > Charadriiformes > Scolopacidae > Gallinago > Gallinago undulata. The sequence continues at coordinate 3,497,612 of JAOTQQ010000041.1, read as the reverse complement.
TTGTATGAAATTGTTCTAAGGTGTAGGAAAAAAGTCCACAGTAGCACATAGTGCATTTTTGCCCCCCCCCGTGTTTCTTTATTACAGTGGAGATGAGCTTGTTTTCTGCTGATGGGAAGCAGGTCTGCAGAGAATTGAGAGGGGCTACCTCAAGCTATGGAGATACCGTGGTGCTATTGGAAGGGAAGGGCCGGTTCCCCAAGCAGCATGGCCAGATGGTGGGAGATCAGCCATGACCATTTACAGCAGCTCCGGATGTGACCCGAAGCCATTTTTGGCTCCTCTCCGAAATTAAGCACTTCCGATAAGTTGGAGGAAAGCTCGGGCAAGATTTTATCTAATGCTCAGATGCTGCTGGGGAAGGGGGGGACACAAAGGGTCTGATCCTCACCTGCTGGGAACGGGAGTAAAACCACCGACTCACGCAGCTCCCACTTCTGGGAACGCAGCCCGAATTGCTCATTTTAGCCCACGACTGTTGGCAAAACACGGCATTCACCCCCAAAATTGTGAGGGAGCCTGCTACCATTCAGCGAGTTTCCAGCGCGGCGTACTTTGGCCCCATCACACGCTGCTAATCTCTTCAATGATTTATGTGCTCTTTTAAGTTTTAATTCTCCCTCTGTCATGAACCTTCCTCACTAGCAAGTTGACAGTTTAAATTAGTGTTTAGACATGGCTTTCATAATGTCAGCTTTTGTTTTGTCTCAGTCATCTGTTGGAATTCCTTCCATTGTATCTGAAGTGACTCATGACAATAAATGACTTCTTTCTTCTTTTGTTCTTAATCGGGGAAGAATGGAATGAACCATGCAATATTTGTAAAAGAGCCGTCTTAATTAGTCCTCAGCTGTAGCTAAAGATGCTTGTCTTGTCTCTTTAGCATATTAATGCAGGAAGCCATGCGTTCACGTGGGCAATTGCCATGTTCCTGAAAAGCCTTGTTATAAGCCAAATTCTCCAGCGTAAAGGTATTCCCCAGCCTGGCTTCTGGCTTGAGCCCTGCCAAATGAGGAGCCTGTGCCCCGGGGGCATTGTGTGAGGCTGCTCAGGCCTGCGAGGAGGAGAAAAATGGGCACATTTTCCAGTGACTCATCTCAAGGATTGGGTTTCATTTTTTTTGGGTTTGTTTTGTGCCTCTTAAAGGTATAAACTCTCTGTGTGGAAAGTCGGAGCCTCACCTCGAACCTCGCTGTTGCTGCCCGTGCCATTTCCCTGCTCTGAAGTTGGTGATAGTTGGTGATGATGGACCTCAAAAGCTTTTTGATTTGCACCATTCACATGGCTCCAATCCCTGAGTGCTAATGAAAGGTTTGGGTGGGAACGTGTGAGTATTTTGCACAAAACTAACGGTGACATCTTTCAGGGACAAACCATGGTTTTGTTTGGAAATGAAAAAGGCTGGATCTTGCATGGTCAAGACAAAGTTGCTGAGGCCGTGTTGTCTTTCATATGTTCCTGGAGCCTGTGAATGGCACCAGCTTTCTTTTCCCTTTTTCTTCTTCTTCTTCTTTATCTTTTTCTTTCTTTTTTTTTTTCTTTTTCTTTTTTCTGTTAGTCATTTGGGAGAAGGAAATTGATTCTCTAAGAAAGTGTGGGAAAACGGTGATGCCAGCTCACCTCCCTGTTTGCTGTGTGATTTCCTAGTCCGTGTAGGGCCATGCCCACGATGCCAAGTTATGTGGTAACTGTAAAACGCAGCTAAATAAACATTTAGGTCAAGAGCTGATTTTTCACTAATTGTGTTCTGAGGAAGGGCTACAACTTGGGTCTTGGGATTGTATTTGGAGCTTTCTTTGAATTGCGGGCAGTAGGTCCTCTCCTTTCCTTGAGACCTCCTTTGTCTGATGGCCTGGGAGTGTTGCTTGCACCCTTGTGTTACTGGGAAGGGGTTAGGCTCCCAATTGACATCCTGCCCATCTGTATGTCTGCCTTTTTCTCCATGGTTGTGCCCAATTCTGACATAACGAAGCAGCCTGGGTACACCCTGTAGCTCTTGCTGAGGTTCTTCCTATTTTAGGTTCTTAAAGAAGATGCTGCCACAGAGCAAAGCGCAACTGCAGAGGGTCAGAGGGAGGTGTTTAACAGTCAGCCCATGACAGAGTGCCAAAAGAGGTCATTGGGGACCAATTTTCTCAAGATCCATGAGAGCTGAGCGAACCTCCCTCCTGCAGAAGACAATTGTGCTTTGCAGGGTCTGACCCAAAGTGGGTGCTTCTTGGCAGAGGACAAATGAAGCACAGAGGAACAAGGCTGTGATGAGAACACTGGTAAGAGCTGGGCTCGAGATGTCTTTTGCTGTGCATTACAACAGCCTCGCTGAACCCAGAAACATATGAATAACGCTATGAATTCCTCTGTGCCAGTACATGGTGCTCTTTATTTTAATAGCCTGTTTATATATACATACAGCTATTTTTCTTTTGCCCAGACCTCGTAACAAAACCAAATGTCTTAATGAACACAAGGAGAAAGCAAGCAGCTGGAGAAAGACATAAAAGTGTACAAACCCAACGAAGTCCTGGGGAAATCATTGCGCCTTTATTCAAAGTAGTTTCAAAAGTAAGTTGTGCCTCTGGAATTAGGCTGAAATAAGTGCTGTGCTTCTTTCCCTCTGTGCTGCGAAGCATTCCGTGTTCCCTGTCAGTGCTGTGGTCTAGTGTAGTCTCCAAAAATATTCATATGGTTCGTGGTGAGCTGTGCTGGACTGTACTGTCACCAGAGGTGTAACAACCAGGGTCTCCTCTCCAGCTAATGAAGGTTTTGTGGACCAGTATTAAGGAAGTTAAGATGGTCTGGAAGAGATGGTATCATTTATTGGCCCAATTTGTAAAACTGGGGGAAATAGGTCCGTGTTTGGGACACAAGCCTTTCTGCAGGTTCAGCTAGGTTTTAGGCAAGTGCCCAAACCAACCTCGGAGACCTGGGTTTTTGCAAGCACAGATATTCTGCAAGTACAATGTTATGCCTCAGAGCAGACTTTAGGCAACAAGTCTTTATTTTTAATCTACAATGACTGTCCCTTCTCTGTCCGTCTAACATCTCACAGTTAATCTCAAAGGAGACTGTAAAGTTGAAATGGCAGGGCTAAGGTGTGACAGTACAGGATGGCATCTTTCCCTGTGAGCTCTCATGTCTTCATTGACTCCAAGGAAGCACTTCCTATTTGCACAATCTTGCAAATCTCTTCGTTTGCCCATCTATGCTGGGTCTTCCCTAAAGTAAGAGTTGTCAACGGACAGAAGTTCACTAACACTGCCTTTTTCTACAGCTTTTTCAAACGTATTCTTTGCTTGTCATCAGCTGAGGCCAAGTTTTCCTTCCATCTGTGTTTGTACTGGACTGAGAGGAGCAGGTCCTGACTGCGGTCAGGGTGACGGGAGCGCAGAAGGTGGTGTATACTTCTGCTGGAAAAGTTATCCAAGGGTTTTTTTGCAGTTTGGCACAGTGTTAATGTGGCTGGGGTTGTGCAGAAAGCCCAGCAGATTTGGATGCTTTTGAAATGTAGAGGAAGATGGGGCTGATCATGCGTAGAGACTTTCAAGCCCAGATAGTTTTGTAAGGGCCTCTTAACTGGCACTTCATTACAGCTTTCCCATTGGCCTCAAAGTCAATGTTAACCTTGGCCCCGATGCAGAGAATATTGACTTTAAGGGTCAATAAATCTTAATATGGATCAAATTGGAAGTCATGTTTGTTTTCTTTATAACTCCTTTCCAGTGCAATTACTCTTTACACAATGCAAGGACATTCTGCACATTTTTCTTCTTGGCCATTTTGAGGTGCATTACTCTTCTCCAAAGAGCCTGGGGTTTCCAAGACTCAGCGTCTTTCTCCAAAGTTTTCTGTCACAGCTGCTTTGATTTTCACATTATTTATCTCCGTCCCCAAAAGGCGAACATGTTTTTTTTTCTTTTTTTTTCTTTTTTTTTTTTTTTTTTCCTGCATGGGTTCTACCGTGGATCCGTGTAAAACGACTGCCTCCTTGTGTAACCGGTCGTATCGCCACCTCCTGCGTCCAGGAGCGGCACGCGGTTGGTTGGTTGGTTGTGTGGGATGCTGGAACCACAAAAGGTTTTCAGATGTCCGGGATACCGAGCCGCCTTGCTGAACCACACCACCTATTATGCAGTCATTTTCTACGCTCGGCTGTAACACGAAGGCTCGCTGGTGCCGCGCTCTTTCCGCTTTGTTTCTATCAGCCAATACCTACAGAATTTTAATGAGCGTAGAGCGAGTTGCCTCTATATAAGTAGCTCATGGCAGGGTGTGTACCGTTCCCGTAATGAGGCAATATAACGCCTGGGGCTATGGAGGCAAGAAGCCAAAGGATGTTATTATTGCCCTTATAAATTGTTTTCAAAATAAATAAGATACAGAATGTTTCGCTTTGAAGGAAAAAAAAAGAAAAAGAAAAAGAAAAAGGAAGGTTTGTGCTCTGAATACTGACCAGGGGTGGGGGTGGGAGCAGGAAAGAGGAGAAAGGAGGGTGGGTTGAGCTATAGCCTTTTGATTTGAGTCACTTCTGTTGAGCACATGTGAACTCAGCGTATACGTGTTGCTGGGGCCACAGCCGGGCCCAGATGTGTCCAGGATGTGAAGGAAGATTGGGGGCTACCTGCTGCAGCAGGTAAGACTATCAGGGAGAGGATCCTGCGCATCTTTTGTCCTGTTACCACCATGAACCTACACTGGACAGGGCTCTGTAATTGCCTGCCTGCACACAGGCTCCCAGGAGCTGAGATGGGGAAAGTGGTGTTCTTCGTTCAGAAAGATCTGCTCATGCTCTAGTTGCTGGATTTCTGGGTGACTGGTTGACTTGCATCCATCATCTGGGGGTCTTGTTTGGGTTCCTGCCTTCTGCTCCCTCACTGACATGGTGTGAAGGTGACTAGATTTGTCACCTGTGTTGTGAAGACAGAGAAAATCACATCCCTCATTTGCAAAATTCAGGATGAAGTAGTTTCGTTTGAAAAGTAGAAGGATTCTTGTTCCAGGACTGTTCAGATCAGTAAAAGACATCCAGCCAACCTGGTGGGAAGTGCCTGTAAGGAAAATAATTCATATAATATAAGTGCTTTGCCTCAGTTGCAAAGTCTTCAGGTTCAGCCTTTAGGAGGAGATGGAACGTCAGCTGCTGAAAGCAGGTAATTATGGAAGGTTGTCCAGTGCATGGGCTGTACTGTGGCTTTCAAGGGTGGGTCTACCAATAGGCGTGCAGATAGTTCTCTCTGTGGCTTAATCGTTGTGGAGCAGCTGATTTGGAGAGCAAAGATTGTCCCATGTTTCAGCTGACAGATGCCAGCAATGGCTCTCAGGTGAAAGCTGGTGAAGGAGACCAATGCCAAGGGATGGTGCGATGCGTGCAGGAAAGCTGCAGAACAAGGTGCTGAGAACATCTTTTCTTCAGCGTGGCAACGGGTCAGAGTCTGTGGGAAGCAACATCCATGGGGGTGTAATAACCCCATGGCCATCCTTAGGCGGAAGGTGATCTCCGAGTTTGCGTGTGATTAACGTTACATAAAACGCACCGAAAAGGGGAAGGAAACACCATGAGCCAACTCCGTTTTCTGTTGGCCCCTTGACTTCAGAGACAGAAGGAAAAGATTATAACCATTAGCAATTGGAAAAATCCAGTTTATTCTATGCATTAGCACTGCTGGCATGCAAACACATCTTCAGAGAGCAGCTGTTGTCCTAGTGTGCTTTAATCCTTCCAGAAGTAGCATGAGAAGACCCAGTAGGTGCACTACACTTTCCATCGTGAGCTCGCTGGTATTAATAAACCAGACTGCTTTACTGGGCAAGGGTTAGCCCAGTTCTTATATGGCATTAACTTTCTGCTCTCTTTTAGATACTGCTGAATGCACCAAAGACACCTCAGATATTTACAGAGTTTGGTGTATGATGGGGCAGTATCCAAATAAAGCTGTCAACAGAGGACACCAGAAAAAAAACAAACACTTTGGAAGCAAGAAGAGAAGAAGGGAAATAAAAACAAACCAAAACAACCTGCTCTCAGCCCTTGACACCGGGGCTGACTCCCTCTTCCCTGTGATTTCTCAGCTGCCCTTGTGACTTCCACCTAAAAAGAGAGAAGGAATCACCTTCATCCATCCCTACGGCTAAATTTAGAGGCAGGGTAGCGGCTGTCAAGTGGGAACGTGATGGAGTGACTCAGATCAGCCCAGGAACCGCAGATGTGCACGTGCCTGTTTGTCTGGCTCATTTCGTTATGACAGCCCTGGTTGTATGACACAGACCTCACGGTGACTGGGAGATACCAGTAGATGTGGGCAGCCCTCCAGCCGGCTCCCAGCTGAGCAAGGAGCAGAACTGTCGGAAACAGCCCTGGAGATCATCCCATAGAGATCAGGTCTAGAAGGAGAAGTGGGAGAGAGGAGGATTAATCAAGCTTGATTGCTCAGCTCAGTGCAGAGGGAACTGTGTGAAATTCAACAACCCATTTCCAATGTGTGGTTGAAGTAGACGACACAAGAGTTGTTTCTTGGAGGGAAAATGCTCACATGGCACTGGTCTTGGAAATTACCTTGATAACATCACCAGCTCATCAGCCCGGGATGTGATCTGTTATAATGTGATATTCACCTTTTCTCTGAGCAAACCCAAACTTTGCCCCAGGGAAGGGGATTAGGAGCTTTGCTGAGCCATGGGCTGGTTTGGGCATCACCAGCCTGGTGAGATTGGATGATGAGCGAGTACCACTGAAGTAGGGATGGAGAGAAGCAGAAAGGCACAGAAGTTTGATCCAGCTCACACTGGCAAAGGCTGGTGGCCCAATCTCTGTTGATTCTAGCAGATATCTAGCAAATCTAGATCTGCTAAAGATCTAGAGATCTTTAGCACACATCTCACAGGTTGTGGAGGAGCAGGCATCAGTAGTCACATCACCGTATCAGGAACTTCCAGGGTGGGAATCAACCAGCTTAACATCTGGATGGTGCTTTAGCAGTTGGCTTGACCTCCGAAGGCAGTTCATCCTTGTTCTTTCTGCCTGCAAAGCTGAGTGAATAATTTCACCAAGGAACAGAGCCTTCAGTGAGGAGGTGTTTCATGAGCACAGTCCTGCAGCTCTGACCAACTGGCAAGTGTTTTCCTTGTCCAGGAAGAGCTTTGCCTTTGTTTCTGGGATTTTATTAGTTGTTTGGGGGATTTTTAAGCAGTCATGATTATTGACAGGAGGCTCAGAGGCGTCCCAGCTCCTCACCTTGAACCTGTCCCCTGGAAGGTGGTCTAGCCTGACCAGGAATGGTCTAGAGCTGGAGAGCTGATTTCTGCCCTTCATGCAGAGATGGGACGTGTTAACACTCAACAAGGAGCTAAGTCGATGCTACTGGGAAGCTGAGGGTTTTAAAAGGTAAGAAGCTACTGAGAAAAAGTGGTAGGCAACAGGGGTATGATGATCAGAAACCGAGGTGGGAGGGAAGATGGAGGGACCCTGCATGGTTCAAGCTCCGTTTTTTTTTTTTCTTTTTTTTTCCTTCTTCCCAGTTTGGTTTGTGGTTTTGCATTTGCAGCTTGTAAAACTGTATGGAAGGAATGTGCAGCTGGGGGCTTTCGCCAAGTTGGTGTCAATTTGGGTTAAAACAGAGGTCCTGGAACAGAGCCTCATTGGGAGAGTGGGTGACTTGCATTAAGACCAGAGGTTTCATTATTCTCCTTTCAATTGTGGTCGTTCCTTGGGGACCCCATTCCAGGAGCAGGGCCCAAACCCTCATACACCAGGCACACTGCAAACCAATAACCCAAAGGCAGGCCCTCCCCCTGCGGGCTGGCAGCCCCTGAGATGCTCAGTGTCCTGCCATTGTCCTTCTCTGGCCTCCAGCAACGGCTGTCCTGGCCTGTCAGCAGCTCTCCACGTGCTTCTCAGCTGGACCCCACCAGCGCTTGGGATTTGCTGCATCCGGGATGTTGACCACATGTTTTGTGAGGTGCCCAGCACGTCTTAGGAATGACACAATGAAGACACTTTCCTTCCCTGGTCCCTGGGGATGCTGCTTCTGAATCATCTCAGCTATGTGCTTCCTGCAGCCAGCCTGACATGGAGCCCCAGCCAGCATCCAGCACCAGCCAGTGCTCCCCTGCAATCCAGATTGTCTCCTCGGATACCGTGTTTTGTCTCCACTGATAAGGAGACAATGTTCTTGCTTTCCTTCATTCCCATGGTTAAACCATTCGCAAGGGCAGCCTGTTTTGTGCAAGGGAATGTCTTGCAACTGGGGATTTCTCTTGTTCCCTCCATCCTCACATGTCAAAAAAATGATCATACATCAGTATACAGCTGCCCTTCCCCAGGTCACGTGGAGCAGGTCATCTCCAGGATGGGGCTTGCTTGGCCAGGTATCTCCTGGCTCTATCGTCTGCATGTCAAAGGGATCCCAAAATCTTAAATATGGCTTGAATGCACCTTCTGTCCACACTGCCAGGTGTACCCTGACCTCAGCTGGACCTTCACTGAAGGCCACAAGGCAGGTATTGAATCTAAGGTAAAGGTAATTCCTTTAGAGCCAGAGGGGAAGACTGGAACCTCCGAAATCCAACTCATTCCAGTCTTAGAGGCAGATTTAAGCTTGATGAGTTGTTCTCAGGCTTGGTCTCTCCCTTTCCACCGCTCACAGAAGATGCTTGCATGGCTTTCAAAGTCCATGCTTGCCCTTGTGTCCAGGTGGCGTGGATGAGGAAGCTGGGCTTGCACGCTCTCTGTGCTTCATGTGGTAACCCATGACTCATGCTCCTCTTCATGGCAGGACAGCTCTGCCTTATTGTCCTTGTCCAATCTCTGCTTACAGAGCTTAGCTGGACCTTTATGGTAGGAGGGGACCAGCTGCCCCTGGTCTTGCAGGTGTTTCCTCAGAAGTCAGAGCTGCTTTGACAGCTTGGCTCTCGTTCATTGTGTGCTCCTCAAACGCAACCCGAGTTTACAAACCACACAAGTCTTCATATGCCTGTTATTTAGATTCCTGACTTAAACAAATCAGTATGATTGCTATTACTGCAGGGAAATCATTTATTCTTGTGGTTTATTTACAGAAGGCAACATGCAACCAGCAAGTCTAATAGCTCACCATTGTTCCCATATCAGTCCTCGGGTTGGCAACACTGAGCAATAGCAAACACATCATAAGAAACCACCTTTAATTATTCATACGCTCTCTAGGGGAAACGAAGATCTCTGATGAAGAGGAAATAAACAAAATATCTTTGAACTGTAAATCATGACTGAGCTTTGTTCTTTGTTTCACCAGAGTTTTGTTTTATCTGAGATCATAATTTGTTTTCAGTGATGCACTAGATTAAATTAATTGAGGTTTAGAACAATATCCATTTCCTTCTGCAAGTGCTTTCACTGATGGCATGATCTTATCTGACTTGTTACCCCTGCTGGCTCTGTTTTCCTGACCTCCCCTTAGCATCACAAGTTTTAGAGCTGTTTCTTTCTGTTTTCTCTCTCTCTCTCTTTTTTTTTTTTTTTTAGTTTAAAAAGAGTTGTTTATTGCTGAAAACCTCCAAACTCCTTCTCCAGCTATTACTTCTGTCCTACGGGTAATTGTGAGCTGCACTTCTGAGGGACATAAGCTTATTTTCCTAAATAAATATTTCTGGAGTTCCATGATCAGTGCAGTGCAACAGCCTCTCTCCTGTTCTGTTACTCTTGGTGGATGCAAGACAGACCTTACAGGAGGAGGCAAGGCCACCTGCTGCAGCTCTTGGGCCAAGAACCCTGACAGAAGTCTGACTTTTGTGGAAGGAAGTCAGTTGGATTTGAGTCTATTGTCCCCAGCTGAGTTCACACCAAACTGGCATGGCCATGTGAAGAGATCTCAGGAAAAAGAAGTCTTTCTGCAGCTGAGAGGTGAGCCCTCCACAGTGGGAGCCTGTTGTGTTCTGAAGACATAAAACCCTAGAAACCTATATTTTGGCCAAAGAGCAGGGATAAAATTTGTTTCAAGATTCTGACCTCTGATGATGGAGGCCTGAATGAAGTTAAGGTATTGGCTGGCAGGAACATGGCTCAGGCATGCAGAGAAATGCTGTCTCCTTCTCTGCAAGATGGGGAAGAGCAAGCAAGTGGGTGAAGAGAACACCTGGTATCTGCGATATCACACCAGATTTTATTTCAGCCCCTCAGGTTAGTGAGCCCTGTGCCAAAACCCGGTTGTGTGCAGTGATCACCATCAGGGATGCTCACAGGCTTCTGTGATGCTGATTGCTCACAATGGCCTGGAGAGAAAATCTAAAGCTGATACCAACGTATTTTGAAGCCAGATTGGAAAAGGACGAAGATGCTTCCCTCTGGAGAAAAGTGTTGAGATCCATCACAGTGCACAACTCTAGAGTAGCTGCTCTGTGGCTATTTCCATGTGTAGTTATTGCAGTCCTTTCCTGTACCCCATCTCTAGCACTGGTCACGGCTGGAGGCACAGTTGCAGCCCAGATGAGTCTTTGGTTCGACCAAATGCTGCCATTACTGTATTCCTGTGGCATAGTCTTTTAAGATCTCTCCTGCAGGACAAGACAGCACTGCAGAAGTGGGAAGGGGCTGTAACCTTCCCTTAGGGTGCAATTTCTACTTGGAGATGATTATCCTGTAATTCGCCAGTCTCCCAGACCTCCTTGCAAATAGAAGGTGTTGGTAGGTGTTCAGTTGAGGCTGACAAACCCCTTGGAGATGGAGGACATTTGTGTGCTGCTCTGAACCCTGCCATTGAGTCTTTCCAAGCCGCAGATGGCAATGAGCAACAACTGCAGTATGTGGTACAACAGCAGGAATATCTGGATGCCAGAGGAGATTTCCCAGCAGACGGTGACCGGGCTTGGGGAAGGACCAAATGATGCATCCAGAAATAAAGATTGTCCCCATGTGGCATGGGCTGGTCAGCAATCTGGTGGCTACAAAAGACCAAATAATAAAGCAGTGCCTTGTGAAGCTTCCAGCTCATGCTTGGGGACTACTCATAAAATGATACAACGGTTTGGGTTGGAAGGGACATTAAAAATCATCGAGTTCACACCTCCCTGCCATGAGCAGGGACACCTCCCACTTGACCAGGTTGCTCAAAGCCCACTGCTGTTATTTCGCATTGGCGTAGGCCTGCCTCACCTAAAAAGGGTAGGGAGAAAAGATATGGTGAAGTGTCCATGAATAACCTGTCGTCTAGAAATTATTTGCTGAGATCTGGTAAATGAATGTTCTTGTAGCTACTTACTGCATTCACTAAAAAGAAAGGAAGAGGCAAAGATTGTGGTGGTTTGGGTTCTCCTGGCATATTTGAACAGCTATAATTAGAGGCCTTAAGATTTAATTAACAAAGAAAAAAAAAAAAAGCCCGTTAAGGACTTCAGTTGCTTAGTTCAGTTCGAAGTTTAATTAAATCATCCTGGTGGTTTCTGCCCTCAGAAACGTATGAGCAGCCACTGAAGACACCTGGCATCATTCATGCCAAACCTTCAGGACCAGAGTGATCTTGAAGCACTAAGTGGTCTCTCAAGCGCGTTGCTTTCACCACAGCACCAGGAGACCCAACAAAGCCCTTCTTTCAGCCAGAGTTTGCAGCTATCCCCAACACAAAATACTGTAAGGGAGCAGAGAACGCTTCACTTTTGAAGATTTTCTCTCCCTTTCTCTTTTTTCCTTTAACGCTCATTTCTGAAGCAGATTTCTCCCCCTCCTCACCCCGGCTCCCCATATTTATTTTATTATAAGCATTTTCACTAAAACGATTAACTCAATTTAAAATTTCAACTGTTTCCTTGCCAAGGATTTTAGGAATTTTCATTATTTCCTTTGGGAATTCTGAGACTGCGGTTAGCCAGTTTGGAGTTCAAGACACGAGAAATGCCAGCACAACTGAGGACTTGGCTGTAAAAGCGTTTTCAACATGAAAGAATTCCAGGGTTTCATAAAAGGAAGTGTAGTACTTGAACAGATATGTTGATATAAGTAAGGTCTTAACAAAACGAAAGCCAATCTATTATTGCTTAAGTATCAAAGAAATCCCTTTGTAAAGGTGCTAAGCCCTGCTGGAGGAACACAAAACGTGTCTATTTATTTGTTGTGTATTTAAACGGTTTATGTACGATTAAGGAGCCAAGCCAGTATTACTGAGCTGGCTGAGGTTTCGGAGCTCTGTGGCTGTAGGCAAACATGAGTAAAAAAGGTAAAACTTCTCCTCTGCTAGGATGGGCTTTTAGCAGGGCTGTTATTTAAAAGAGGTCTCTCTAGCCATGGGAGAATAGGAGCCTTTCTGAAAGATGGCCTTCAAAAACCAGACCCTCTCTCTGCTGGTTGAGACCTCCAGATCCAAGGGACTAATTCTGACCCCATCAGATCCTGTGGATGAAGGCTGACCTTGGGCTGCCGTCCCAGTGATAAGTGCTGCAGCTCTTTGTATTTTGCCCCATGGCAATGTTTTGAGCCATTTCTTGGGTGTTGGGTGTAGGGTCACTCTCTGCTCCTCCTTTGTGCTGGGCTTGTAGGTGAGGAGGGAGCCCCAGGTTAAGAACGACCAATGGGGCTGACGCTGGTGGGGAAGAGCCCAATTGCCATTCTTTTCCCTGCCTGGAATGGGCAAAGTGCCCCTTTTACAGCCCTGGAGAGCTGTTTCTGCAGGGGCCAAGGCTGGAGATTCATGGATTCACAAATTCGACAGAGTTGGAAGGGACCTCTAGAGATCATCCAGTCCAACTCCCCAGCTAAAGCAGGGTTGCCCAGAGCACATCTGTCAGGACAGCATCCAAGCGGGTCTTGAAAATCTCCAGAAAAGGGGAATCCACGACCTCTCTCAGCAGCCTGTTCCAGGGCTCTGGTACCCTCAACCTAAAGAAGTTCTTCCTCATATTTGAGTGGAACTTCCTGTGTTCCAGCTTTTGCCCGTTGCCCCTTGTCCTGTTGCTGGAGACCACTGAAAAGAGTCTGGCTCCGTCCTCCTTCAACCCACCATTTAGGAACTTGTAAACATAGATGAGGTCTCCCCTCAGCCTTCTCTTCTCCAGGCTAAAGGGCTTCAGATCTTTGAGCCTTTCCTCGTAAGGAAGATGCTCCAATCCCTTAATCACCTTCGTTGCCCTTCGCTGGACTCTCTCCAACAGTTCCCTGTCCCTCTTGAACTGGGGAGCCCAGAACTGGATGCAGTATTCCAGTTGTGGCCTCACTAGTGCAGAGTAAAGAGGGAGAATGACGTCCCTCAAGCTACTGGCCACACTCTTTCCTATGCAGCCCAGGATTCCATTGGCCCTCTTGGCCACAAGGGCACATTGCTGGTGCATGGAAAGTGTGCTATCTACCAGGACTCCCAGATCCTTTTCCTCAGTAGCACTTCCCAGAAGGTCCATCCCTAACCTATACTGGTGCCTGGGGTTCTTCCTCCCCAGGTGCAGGACCTTACATTTGCTCTTGTTGAACCTCATTAGGTTCTTCTCTGCCCCGCTCTCCAGCCTGTTCAAGTATAGATAGCCACATCAGTTCCACATGGTTGTGGAAACCACTCCCCAAGGGAAATCAGTGGGGATTCCCAGTGGGGAAAGCTGTCCCATGGATTCAGTGCATGCTGGAGTGGTCCCAGGAGCTGGCTATGCCAAGGGTGCACATTTGACCCCACGTGTGGGACTGCTCAGTCTCTCCTCTGGACCTACAGCCAAGCCACCATCATCTGACCCTTTCCTATCCCATGGTCTGAGCAACAGAATTCCCTGAGAGCATCGCAGGGTCAGGATCCTGCAGGGAAACAGTAATGTTACAATGGGGTCCAAGTGGTGCTGCTGTAATTATAACAGTCTGTGCCTCTCCTCGTCCTTTCCTCCCTAAAACACACTGGAGAGGAAGAAAGTGCATGCTGTCTCCTGGTCATGCCAACGAGGACCTGGGAAAGGCATGTGAGAAGGTAGGTATCTCAGGATGGTTGGAGAGGTGCTGTGCTTTGGCTAGCATCTGCTTTGACCAGCATCTGCTGTCCAGGAGACCAGCTTGGAAACTGGAGATGCTTTACTTGGGAACTTCCGGGTCTGTTGCAGCACTGATCATCCCGCTGAAAAGTGACTTAATTGGTGACACTTCATAGAAACCCCAGCTGCATGGTTCTCCCAGCTTCCCTATAAAAAAAAAAAAAAAAAAAAAAAGGGATGCCAACGTTTTAACATAAACAGGATGCAGCACGCTGATCCAGCGCAGTTCCCGGTGGAAAGGAGTGTGCTACCATGCTGTTCTGATGCACCACAAGCCATGATGCTTGTCAGCAGGATGACAGTCCTGAGCGACAGCTCGTTTCCCCCTGCTCTGGGAACGGCATTGCCCTAAAATGAGGCCCCAGTGCAGCCCAGCACCTAAAGAGTAGTTTAGGTCTCGCCAACGCAAGAGCTTCTCTGAGCAGTAGTGTGTCTGTCCTGGAGGTCCTCTTTCTCTTTACCACTTCTTCCCACACCGTGATCAGTGAGGTAGCACCTGCTGGAGATGTGAAAGAAAAAAAAAGAAGGTTTTCTTTTTTTTTTTTTTTTGCAAATTTTCAGAGCCAACATGTCAGTTTGGATTCTTGGTCTTCGGGCTCCCATCTCGCCATGTCACCAAAAGCACCTGGTTTACTGACCCTCCACCCCAACACCCTTCTTTTTGCAAATCAGCTCCATCTGTGGTGCCTCTAGTTGGCCCCCTAAAAATCCCCCATTCAGAATCATTCCTGGAAAGAACCCAAGTCACCGAACCCTGCAGCCAGGGCCCCCCCGCTCAGGAGGAGTTTGGCTGAGCCAGACTTTTGCGATGCCACCAGCAAGGGACACAAACAATAGAGGCTTGGTGGGGGGCAGAACAACGGGGCTGGGATCAGGAAAGTACATGCGAGCTCTGGGAGCTGGCGGCCGGGTGCACGTGCCTCTCCAGAGCCTGAGAAAATGCACTTTAACCAAGTCAGGCAGATCATTGGGGCCATTTTCTCCAAGCAGAAAGTGCCGTCCTACCAAGGGGCACCGAATTGTGTCCCATCAAATGCATCCTCAACCCCCTCCGCGTGGAGCTGGGAGATCCTGGGGGTGCTTCCAAGGGGTCCTCGAGCTGGCAGGAGGGAAGGCAGGACCCATGGAGAGCAATCCCAGATGGGGTCTTGGGGCTAAGGCCAACTCTGAGCATAGTGGTGGAGGTCATGGCCAGGCGGAGGTTTTGCCAAGTCCTCCACGTACGTCCGCGCGCGGGAGAAAACCACACGCAGTCTGTCAGAGACAGCTCGGAGGGGCCCCAGTTAATGTGCTCCCATCTGAAAGGTCTTTCTGTTCTCCATTCAAAGTCTCCCCTCACCTTGAGTGGTGTCTCCAATTGTAAACAAACATGAAGGAAGGTCAGAGCCAAAAAAAAAAAAAGAAGCCAAACCAAGCAACGAAGCCCCAAAGGAGGCCTCATCCTTTTTTTTTTTTTTTTTTTTCCCTTCTCCTGGTGCTAAAAATGCAGGTAATCCTGGTTTTATTTTCCTGAAACTAAAATTTATGATGATGTCATGTGCGTGGCTGAGCAGAGTAGTTTTCCGACCGGGCAAGTGAGACTCGAGGATGTATTTAGTATTAATTTATTCACAGCAAATAAAAGCCTTGGGGCCAGAAGATGGGCAGCCCAGTAGAGCAGATCAAAACCTACACAGGGCTCAGGCCTGATCTCCTCTGGCTCACCCTGAGGCCTTTTGCCCAAAACCAAGGCTTTTGGCACCAAAATCCAAAGAAGCGTCCATGCGGGAGGTGGTGGTCCCTGGGGACCAGCAACTCCCACTCTGGGGATTTGGGATACCCCTATTTAAGATCTCTGAGTAATAGGGCCATCTGGCAGCCAGAAAGGGTAATAAGCCTCTCGTTAGAGCCCCAGCAATTGAGCGAGAAGATTTGCCTCGCAGATAATGGCCACCAACAGCCAAGTTGAAGTTTTGTTTTCACATCATAGGAAAAATACCAAGTACCGAGCCATGTGGTAAACCAAAATAGCTTATGAAGTGTGCAGGTTTTGGAATACGGGTAAGGATGAACCAGGAAGAAAAAAAAAAAAGTAAAAAAAAAAAAAAAGTAGTTTTATATATAGATACTGAAAACTGAATAAATCACATGACCCAGCCCAAAAAAAGCTTCAGTGAAAAGTTTGTGTCTGGGATTAAGAGCACTAGTCATTACTTTAACTATGTATGGTATGTTCTCGTTTTGAAAAATGTGTACACCAAATATTTTAGCCTTTTCTCATGGAAGGATCCGAAAGGCAAAAAGCTTTTTAGTATTACGCAAATATTAGCCTTTCCAGGACGGTGCTGGCTGGCCAGCTATTTCCTATGGCCCTACATTTTGCTGTCTGTACTTGCATGATATCCCCTCTGACTTTAAGTGGGGGTTTCTATGTGTTTTTTGAAGAGGGATGTTCTTTCTCCTATTAAAGGCAGCGAAAGGGAGGGCTGATCTGAGCTGAATCTGGTTTCTCCCCTGACTTCCACCAGGCCTGGCTGATAAACCTTGAAATCTTTTGATGGGGTTAAGTGATTTATGGGGCTACTGGACTTTACCTGCTCTAATTTAATACCGCACTGGGACAGTCCCATGGGAGACTTTGGGAGGTCTTGGTGTCATGCTGCCCTTTCCCACATGCTCAAGGATTGCTCACGTGGTGTGTGAACATACCCACTTGAAACCACCACCCTGTTGAGAAGCAGATTGCAGCCTCACAGGAGAGGGCTGGAGGTTCATAGTAGCTCCCCTAACCTAGTGCAGGACCTGGGAGCCTGGCATCCCAATCCTTCCTACATAGAATTATAGAATTGTCTGGGTTGGATGGGACCTTTAAGATCATCGAGTCTAACCATCAACCCAACACTGACAAAACCCACCAATAAACCATGTCCCTCAGCATCATGTCTACCCGGCTTTTAAATACCTCCAGGGATGGTGACTCCACCACTTCCCTGGACAACCTCTACCAAACCCTTTTGGTGAAGAAATTTTTCATAATATCCAATCTGAACCTCCACTGGTGCAGCTTGAGGCCACTTCCTCTTGTCCTGTCACTTGCTCCTTTGGAGAAGATCCTCCCTGGCTAGCCCCTCCTTTCAGGGAGTTGTAGAGAGCGAGAAGGTCTCCCCTCAGCCTCCTTTTCTCCAGGCTGAACGCCCCCAGCTCCCTCAGCAGCTCCTCACAAGACTTGTGCTCCAGACCCCTCACCAGCTCCGTTGCCCTTCTCTGGACACATTCCAACCCCTCAATGGCTTTCTCATCATGAGGGGCCCAAAACTGGACATAGTGAACACAATTTAGCTCTTTGCCTCAGGACCCCGCTTGCTCCAGTCTCAGTCACTGGCTTGGGAAGCTCTCTCAGAGTCAAGCAAGGGATGCTGAGAGCAGGATTTGGCCCCTGTTATGTCAGGTTTATGGAAAAACCAAGCTCTGGCCATCTCCTGGATTATTTATGTAAATGGAATAGTCCTATACAGGCCTTCCAATGTTCCCGAGTATCCCACCACAGCCGCCAAAGGGGACATGATAGATGGATGGATGGACATCGCGGGAGATGATAGATGAAGGAAGCCTCCCTCCATTTCTACAATAAAGCAGGTGGCAAAATTGACCCAGCCGGGCTTGACGGACATGTCAGGGACATGCAAGTGGTAGGTAGCACCGTCAGATGGGCTGGATGTGGGGCCGAGCTCAAGTGACGTGCTCGCTCGCTCTGCTGCGGCCATGAAGCGTCGTGAGGCCTTTGGGAAGTCACACAGGGTCCCTGCCAATAGAATGGGGATAATGACCCACCATGGGCTTTAAATCCTGTCGACAAACAGTGGCGTAAAACCGAGGTGTCGCTCTGTTATTACGGGTCTCAGTTAGAAAACTTTTCAAAGAAGATTTTGCTCGTTTGTTCGGTCGTTATGTTTTTAATTAAAATAAGCCTCTTTTAAAGACTGGACTTATTGGCTGGGCTCAGCAATTTTTCATGCTTCTTCATTTACAACCCTGTCCCCTCCAAAAGAAGCAGTTGTTAAAATACTTTAATTGATCAAAAGTTCTGCCGTGCTGGTAATGCTGCTTTGGGGCACTTTGATAAATTTAAAAAAAAAAAGAAGAAAAAAGGCAATTTCTCAAATTTTGCTTGGCTGCCCCCTGTACAAACAAGCTGCGTGGCCTTGCCTGAGCTGGGATTTTGCAGGGCATGGAGCCCCCTGACTTTGCGTGGTGGCTTTGCATCCCTGAGGCTTCTTCTTCTACTGCTGTGAGCAGCGTTTGGGACTTGCACAGGCTTCACCACACTGCGGGAGCTGCATCAGTGCCAGAGTCCTCCGTCTAGACAAGCCCTTAAACCTGATTGCTTCATTCCATTACTGATAAAAAGCACTAGACATGGGAATGAGTTTTCCCTCTCCATCCCTTCTTTTTTTTTTTTTTTTTTTCCCCTTATATCCCCAAGGAAGGAAGACTTGATTTTTTTCTGATCCACCCAAAAGAAACCACAGTAACCACAACTGCAATTATATATATATATCTTAAAAAAAAAAAAAAAAAAGCCAAAGACCTTTCTGGCAATTCTTTCGCATTCTTTTTTAAGCTTCTTTGCTACATGTAGAACAATAAATGATTTAAAAATGAAACATAAAGGCATCTGTTTGCACTATATTTGAAATTAAATTGGATAAAGCTGAGAGGGAGCAGCTAGTGACTAATACCAAACAGTGCCCAAGTAATAGTATGACGAAGTTAACAGGACCCAAGTTAAGCTAAGTTTCTTCCTAAGGCAGGAAAGATTCCTTTTCTTAGCTCCCTTTAAATGTCACACTGACTTTTTGCAAGATGGGGCCAAAATATTTATTTTCTAAAGTTATTTTTGGTAGAGAAATGTTTTAGGGTGGTTTTTTTTTTTCCTTTGTCTTAAGAACATGACAAAGTCAATTAACATCGACAGCAAGGGATTATTGTCTAGTGACTTGGCTGATACAAAGCCATCACCAATATAAAATTCTCACATCAAAGTGTTTTAGTGACTTAATGGACAAACTGGAGCACAAACCAGAAGTGATGGAGAAGAAACATCAGGATGTTTTGCTTGGTTTTATCCCATCTGCCCATTCATTTCAATTGCTTGTGCTGTATTTTTGTTTCCAAGGAGGCCGAGCTCTAACTGGCTGATGGCGTGGGGGGCACAAGACTGGGCAAAAAAAGGTGGATTTCTGGCGAATCACTCTGCTGTGCCCCGGGAGTTGCTCTGTGACCATGGACATGGGATGTGGTAGGTGAGTGGGTGGTGGATGGACTTAGTGGGTCCCACCAATGGGCCGTGGTGTTGCATCCATGTTGAGAAGTCCCCTGCTCCCAGACCATCTCCGCTACAAAACTGCTTATCTTGCATAGTAATTCCTGATATTGAGAGACACATCCCTTGGGTGTCTGGATTTCCAACAGACTGCCCTAAGAGGTGGACTTTGAGCCTTGCAGTCCTCATTTCTGCAAATGTCCTGTCACCTGTAGCCTCCTGGAGAGAGAGCAGATGATCAGGAAGGCAGCTGGCAGCTAGGGTTACAGGCACAAACCTGTCACCACGATACACGGTGTTGGATTTGATCTTATCATCTCCACAATTAAAAAGAAGTATCAGTTCCACAAAGCCCATAACCACAGTCCTGGTGTAATTACAGCAGTCTCGCAGAGCATTCACACTGCAGGATTATCCCTGTCCTGGCAGCTATAAATTATGTACTAAATACAACTCATAATGAAAAAAATGGCATCCTCAGAGCAGCTACCAAGAACATTTTAAGTGCTTGGTTATTACAAAATGATGGAGCATTTGTAATGAGCCCATTGTTATGGTTTGGTTCTCTTTTGCACTTGGAGTGGTGGTTGTGGCAGGGAATTTATCCTTTTATTTTCATATGTTTCCATCTTTTTTAAGGCTTTTAGCACTCAATAAAGCTTAGATTTTCATGACAATATTCAAACAAGCTAGTTAATGAATCTGAGTCTTTAACAATCGCAAACTGACTTTAAATGAAATTTATATTCTGAATCTGAGAGTGTGTAGTCCCTTCTAACTTTACATTTTTTATCTGTCTTCCTTGAAAATTGTAAGTACATGCAGAGTAGGTGCTTGCACGGGCTATCTGTTTATTTCGTTAGGTAAAAGAGAAAAATATGGTGATTATTCATCAGAACTGAAGGCCTCTGTGCCCATGTATGGACCAGAGATCTGCGTTTGCAGATCATACAGATCATACAACATCTATGCTGTTGCCCTGAGCTGTCAATGTGGGACGACTTTTCCAAAATGGATCTAGGGACCTGCCCGAGATCAGGCACTGATGGACGTAGATGTGCTCTGTGGGGTATCCACAGTTTCCACGCTCCTAGGTAGGTTTGGTGTCATATTAAAGGGAAACGGAAACTCAGTCTTCATGGGAGCTTTGGGGTATTTTGCTTGTGACCGTTTGTGCTTTCCAAGGTTTCGTTGATATTAAGCACAAAGATTTCTGCTAAGCATGGTCTCATGTGTTAGCAAGGGGACAGTCGTTGGTGTGTGAAAAGTTAGACTGATGAGCTGAAAATGTTATTCTGAGAGGTGATTTTGGGCCTTTCCTACCTCTTTAAATTCAGCGCTAAGGACTAGCCTCTGACAGGGCAGGTAGCAGGAGCCCTCTTCTTTCTCTTGAAATAAAAAATCTTGAGAGTTAACACAGGTGATGCACCCAGCTCTTGATTGCTGCAAGTTGGGATACTGTGATCTCTGAATATGCACTTATAAATGCAGCTGTGAAAACACACACGGAAGAGGATAGAAAAAGCCCAGTGATATTTTTGTCTATTGTGCCAAGAAAGGGCAAGCAGAAGATTGGCCTCTGGTGTCTTCTTTATCCAAGAAACAGGTATTTTGTGACCTGAAATATCCAGTCACAGAATAACAGCATTTGCAGGTGGAGGTGGAGGTTTTACTGAGCCAATTCAGCCAAACTTTTTCCCCCTCTTTGAAGGCAAAGTGATATGAAAAAGAAAACTAAATCAAGTACGTTCCCAGAATCACAGAAATATTGCTGAGAAGGGTTCTCTGGAGGTCTGTTGGTTCTGTATGGAATGGGATCAGATCACCCATGACTTTAGCTGAGCCTTGAAAACCTCCAAGGATGGAGATTGCCACCACATTCCAGGTGACCTGTCCCAGTGCTGCACCAGCTTCTAATGAAGGCAGTTCTCTTAATGTTGAATCTGAACCCTTTGAGCTTCAAGCCTGTTGTTATAATGTCTGCCCTGCTGAGAAGAAGCCCTGATAAAACCATGCTGGTAGCCCTCCCAGTTTCTCAATATCCCTCATGAACTGAGGGGATGCCCAAAACTGAACACAATATCCCAAGCACAGCCTCATCTGTGCTGTACTGTTGGATCTACACCATCTACCAGAAAAGCAAGACTGGGGTGTATCCAGGCTCTCCACAGAGCAGGGACACCAAAAGTCAGAACAGACTCAGACAAGTTGGTCCTTGCCCGTGTTGCTCCTTATGGGTCTCAGCTGGCTTGGTTTGGATGTGGGTCTGGATGGAAGACTCCCAAATTCCTGAGCGTTTGTAGCCAGAACTGTGTTTGGGTTGGATCTGTGAAGTTTGTAGTGCTCCACCAGAGTGAGTTATTTGTTCTAGCAAATGTACAAACAAGCAAGCAAACAAACAAACAAAAACAGAAACGGAAAGAAAGTCTGAGCTGTTCCACCAGTGATGGGATTAATAAATCTTGGTTTCCTATGGGTTTGTGATTTGAATGTGAGGGCCCATGTGGATTTGATGATGTTTCATAAGAGTTGATCTCCTGCTTCAACTTTTCTTTCTGGCCACCCTTTTATTTTTTTGCTGACCTTGTAGGAACTTAACATCTTGAAGACTTCATCAAGCCCAACCAAAAACGGCCAGGGAATTCCACAGTAATTGGTGAGGAGTGATGGGCAGATGGACATATAATCTCATCAAACAGGGCCTTGTTTCTGTAAGAAGTCGGACGAAAAAAGAGTAGATAGAGGTCATAAGAAGTCCATGTGCCACCTGTGTTTATTAACATATAGATGGGTCCCTCTCTGATTCTCAGCAGAATAATTTGTTCTCTTTATCAGAGGTACTGTGATTTATTAAGCAGAGGAGCAATTGAGAAGGAAGAAAAATATGTTAGACAGAAAAGAGTTTCTAGATTTGGGACCATACTCATTCATACTCTGAAATCAGCGTCCTCAAGCCTGAGAAATAATTTGTTTGAGAGTTTCAGGGGGAAAAAAGTGTATCAAAATGAAAAAAAAATGGGCAGGGGAAAAAATGCAGACCGTCAGTGAAGAAGAAAAAGGGTTAATTCTGTCTGCACCAAGACTGCCTTTTCCTTGCTTCCAACTGAAAATCATGAGGCAGAAATTACGATTTCAGGGGAAAAAAAATAATAAAATAGATGAAATGAAAAGCGTGCCCGCATTTATAAGTGGCTGCTCTGGCAGAAGGAGCGAGAAGGTGGCGGGAAAAGCCAGCCCGAGTAAGATAGCGAACAAACAAACAAACAAAAGGGCTTTGAAGGTGGGTGGCTTCCATGTCAGGCTGTTTGCCATTGACTAAAACAAAGTCATTTTCTGTGGTTTGTAATTGAGCGGATGAAATGGGAGCGCATGGGCCTTTGATGATGGGTGTGGTTATACGGCATTTAGCAATTTGGCGTGTCCTGCTAAGTAGGGAGCAGTCCCGTATTGTGGCACTTCAGTCTGGCCCGCGAGATGGCCAAAGTGTGAGTTTGGGTGTCAGCTAAGTGAAAGCAAATCTCTTCAAAGCCAGAAGGAGCTAAAGGAGAGGGAATGCCGAAAAGAAAAGGAAAAAAAAAAAAAAACCCAACCCAAAAAAACCCCCAACCCCACTCTTCTAAGCCTGGGGAGATAAACCCATGTGTTAAAGGCTCTGCTTGGCTACTCGTGCTCTCTTCTCCTCAGGAGCTTCCCAAAGAAGTCATCGGCACGGCGGTGCTTCCCGGCATGGGGTGGCAGAGGAAACAATGAGTCAGGTGAAGAGTCCCAGAAGAGCATTTCATAAGCCCTTGGAAGGGAAACCATGCAGCACTGCCTGAAATAACTCCGGGGTTGAGAACCAGAGAGCTCGGAGAGTGGCAGCCAAAGCACACGGGCCTTGAGGAACATGGCCAAGCAAGGCGAGGGAAACATGGGCCCGGGTGGTGAGCTTACCCATGAGGGGGACAGGAGATGACAGGTCTCTGACAGGGCCAGGCTCAGTATGGGCCACCCCAGTTCCTCTGTTTCCTGAGTCCTCTGCTACCGTGGTGGGGCTGGAAGCTAAGAAGCTTCCTTTGTGCTTTAGGGCATGGAAAGAGGAAGACCAAGGTGACCATTGGTGAGGACACCCCCATTTTCACCTGCCAACTACCTTGTGTCCCTGGATGGAGGGTGAAGAGAGAGGGTTGAGAGGGAGGGTTTGCAGTAGGGTTCATCCTGCTGAGATCAATGCCATCCTGGCTCCTGGGCAAAGAGATAGAGGAACCCCATCATGCCCTCCAAGAGGAACTGAACCACAACATTCGTGTTCAGTGCTATTATAAATAAAGAAGTACATAATGGAGAAGAACGCAGGGCTTCAAAACCAGCTTGGCAATATTTCTACCCAAGATTTTATATTTATTTCCTCTTTGTATGCAAGTCACCTAAAATAATCAACTTCTACGGTGATATTAATAGATGTTTGATAAATTTTGGAGGCTGGAAGTTGGTTAGGAGCATACTTTCAGGATAAACCATACAAGCTCCCTCCTGTGGTATAATTAAGGTCTATCAAGCAACTATGTATGTTACAATATGCTCCATAATTCAATACAGGATAGAGCCATCTGCCATGTCAGGACTCATACATATCTATAAGAAATTTAGCTTTGGATCCTGCGCTGACAGTGTAAGGATTGGTTACAAGATTGGGGCTTCACTCCTTTGCACGGTACTGTGGCAGAAAAGAAATTAAGCTGTAGAATTCAAAGTCAGTCCAAATTGTATAAATAGGCACTGCAAAAGTTCAGAGCTGCTGCTAACCACACACGGCTTAGGCTGGACTCCTTACACGGCAGCTCCTTGCTAGCATAGATGCTTCCAAGCCAAAACACGGCATTACTGGTCATATGGTGTGTGGAGAGCACCAACTGCCCTTGCTCTAATTGCAGGGAAGGGATTGAGGATTAGGAGTCTTTGAGTTCAAGAAGGCTGAGAGCTTCATGCCATTTGTACATACATCAAAGGCTGTGTTTCTCCACAACTCATTAATTTGGGTTGGAAATCTCACAAAAGCAAGTTTTCCAGAAATTCTGTGTTCTGGTTTACCCAGACAGTGGCAACTGTAAGTGACAGCAGACCTTGGTCTAGGCTGGAAAAAAAAGAACAGATGCAGACAATATGATATTGGTCTCCTGTAGTAAGCAAAAATAATGACCTTTGGTCAAAAGAGTGACTTCAGTAGATAGAACCTGAAGAGGACTCACAATCACCTCTGTGTATCAGCCCCAAGGTAAGAGCCAAAGACACAGGCCCCTAAATGGATACATGGGTGCAGTCCACCCATACTGAGTTACCAGGGGTGAATTAACACAAATGCTGTAGATTAAAATCACAGAATCACAGAATCTTCATGGTTGCAAAGGACCTTTGATATCGTCGAGTCCAACCATTAAAAAACACCACAACAAAAAAAACTAACACTCCATCACCACAACAATCACCACACCCAACAATCTCAGACACTAGAGCATGCCCTGAAGTGCTATATCCCCACAATACACATGCCTGTAAAATAGGTTGCCAAAAATATGCTTCAACCTTCCAAACTCTTGATTTTGGCTTTGAGAAAAAGGTTGGTTTGTCCTTTTAAGATCAGTGCCCTCCAGGATGAAGATCAGAACTGAGCACCACATGGGAAAGTTATGAAGGAACTCATCCCTGCACTCCAAGACCTGGCCAGCTCTGAGGGAACTTGTGTGGGGCAGGGAGAAATACACTGTGCAGCTTGAAAGAAAACTTGAAAGGGCAAATTGAGACACTTTTACCTCACTGGATCACATTTGGCAACTTTTGCCCACTGCCATTGGGTTTGATGTCACTTCTGACACCAATGTCCAAGCCCCACTCCCCAGGGTGTCTCAGCCCCAAGATACACACCTTCCATAATGGGGTTTAAACCAGACACGTCACATTTCTAAGCCACAGGCCACCTTCTGCCAGGTGGCACAGCTTAGGGACAAGATCTGGCACTGATGTGGAAGGCAGGAAGACATGGGCCAAGGCTCAGGGTAACTTGGCTCAGTCAGAGGTTGAGTCTACCATCTCCGGGGAATGTCACAGTGCCAGAGGCTGCAGCGTTCAAGTCCCCTTGGATTGTTCCCAATGCCTTGCCATGGCAGGAGGCGATGCCAGTAAGCAGACAGCCCATGGCTCAGGAGTGTTGCATCAATCAGGTCCTGGCTCTGACGTTATTTTTCTCAGTAGCTTGGGGCTATTCACTTCCATTTGTCCATGCCTCGGTTGTCCTGGGTGCAAGGCGGAGATGAGTAATGCAGTCTTCAAGCAGAAGCGCATCGACGTTGATGAAGCCTCACCTGCATGAAGGCTTTAGCTGTAAAACCAGAATCGGGCCCTTTCCCTTGGGAGGCAGCATTACAAATTCCATTTAGATTATTTAAAAAACATAGCGATTTGGTTACATAACTAAATCCAGGGCAGAATGAACCAGAGTATTTTGCTTAAAAGGCCAGCATGTAAACTAGCTGTTTTGCTTAAAATAAACAGGACTCTCCAGAGGACAGAATTTCTCACAGTCTCCTCTGGGCTGGCCGTGTTCCTGCAGGACATTGCTCCAAAGAAAAAAGGTTTAGATGCTCTGGGGCCTATGGCGATACGAACACGCATTGCCTCCAGCTGGTGAGAGAGGATGAGGCCTCCAGAAAGAGAGAAAGACTCTGGTTGCACAGCAACAAGTGGCACATTAAAAAGCCCATGCTGATATTTGTTATGAAATGATGCCATGGGCAGTAACCCATGCTTTGCTCCAAACCTTTCTCAGGGAAGTCACAAAAATAAAGTAACAGAAGTGGTTGAAAACCTTTTCATTTCTGCAAAGCGCTTGAATTTGCCAGAGATACCTGTGGTTGCTCTTCCCCCATGGCTAGGTGGACCTCTCTCCTCATCTGGACTCTGCTGCTGGTGCACCCTGCTAGAAGTGTGATGCTCTGTCATTGCAGCATAAGAATTAACGAGCCTGGAGAAATGGGTGCAGCTGGTTGAGGATTGGAAAATCAGAGCGGCATATAGCCAGGCAGCCATTTCTTAGGCAAGGTCAGATTCTTCAGAAACTGAGGTGGCCTGAAACAACCCCTCTGAGAAGTGTCACTGCACCGAAATGGTCCTGCCTAATCCTTACCTAGAGAGAGTGCACTATTAATGTTGTAGGTATGGGTTCTGGCTGGAAGAGGGAGGGTTGGGGCTAGGTCTGATGAAGGTAAAGGATGGCCCATTGCTTTTCTCCAGCTCATGTTTATTTGGCTTTTTTCCTGAGTGTTTCCCATTAGACGTATTTCAGTAGTAGCTTTTGACAGATCATGGAGGGAGAATCACACCTCCTGGTATATCCATCCATCCATCACCGATCTGAGAAACAGCTGTGTGATGAGATGAGTCTGGAGAAGGAGGATATCTGCAGAGAGTGGTGGTTGCTTCACTGCAGCCTATAGCGAGACTGGGGGTCATTTTGTAAAGATGAGGCAAGTAAGAACTGTGGGCTACAACAGCTATGTGCTTTCATAGGATCCTGATGCTGAGAGCAGCCTGAGAGGAAGAAGGACACCTTGCATGAGGAAAATCTAGACTAATGTATACCTACAGAATTGTCCTTCCATCATCATCAGTTCATGAAGGACATTAATGTCCCCGAGGTAGGCCTTTAGATTGCTTTTTATTTTTATTATTATTATTCTCATTTCTGGCATCCCCATGAATCCTTGGCTTCTTCCATGGCTTCCCCTAGAAATAAAATTTCCGAACTCTAACATGATGTTAAGCTGGAGAGCTGGTAGAAGAATCAAGGCCCAGTGAGGGCCAGTATCTCCTCCTGGCCCAGTCCTGCTAGCAGCCCAACCACAATAACTATGTCTTCAAGCCAGGGAGGGAGTTTGGGGGGGTCCTCCACGTGCGTGGGCAGTGAGGGGGTCTGAAAGCACTGCTGGTAGGTGTCGCAGAGACGTGCAACACCAACTGTTATGAAAAGCACAACCACCAGTACATTACTTATGGAAGCAGATGTTCAGAGTCTTTCTTAGTCCACAGCATTTAGGTGGTTTGGTGGTGGATGTGCAAGGACACTAGTGTTCCGTTTCTCTCAGCATTGTAGCATTTTTTGGTCGGAGAATAATTCTGTATAATATCATAATCGGGGCCCTGTTTCAGCGTTAACAGAAAATTCAGCTTGGACTCCTGTGACTCAGCACTGCGGCACATTACCCCCGCTCGGCTCCCCGCGAGCCATTGTCTCTTAAATTCGAAACAGAAGGTTGGAAAAACAGAAAGCCTTGACCTTTTGGGAAGGTTGGGTTTTACACCACGCGGAGGGGCTGGTGGGGGGGAGGAAGCCTCCAATTCAGCTTACCAGCGAGGAGCTGAAGTCAGAGCAGCCAAAAGGATGTGGCTAAGGAAGCTGAGGAGCTGCGTGGCCATGGGCGATGAGTGGTGTGCGTGGTGGGGAGCCGGGGAGAAGGGTGTAGGTGAAGTGGCAGATTCAACGAAAACAAGGCTGGAGCCTTCCTTGTCCATCGGGTCTCACATTTGGCTGAAATCCTCCAACAGACAACACACTGGAGGTCCCGGGTGGATGTGCCGGGTGGTTTACCTGCATGAGAGTTAGGAGGCTGCAGAGCGTTTGCTGTGGTGGTTTTCTTAAAAAAAACCAAACAATAAAAAAATAAGAAAAGGCCCCTAAAACCAAAGCCAAACTGTAAAATAACAATGTGCTGAATTAATTCTGCCATCCGGGAACACTGAGTGTCTAGTGGTGAGGTCCCAGGAATGCGATGCTGCTGCTGCTTCGCAATTCACCCTCACGGAGCCTGGGGGTGGTGCATTGTCTTCCAGCTCCACGCTGAGGGCCTCGGGAAGGAGGAGAACGCATCCACATCTCACAGGAAAGTCAAGATGTCTGTGCTTCTTGGTCACAGGCAAAGGATTAGTAAAGCACCATTAACCCTACTATAAAAACACACCAGCTAGGGCTTCTTTCATCCCAAACAAAGTTTATAAACACGCCCTTATCACTTGGAGAATGTTTATCTTCATGTGCTATAAGCGGATTCCAAGAAAGCAACAGTAGCTAATGAAATTAGATAGGATGTTTGGAGATACATTTTCTTCATATAACTAACTATGCATGCATGTGTGTGTGCGTGTGTGTGTATTTAAAGAAAAAAAAAAAAAAAGCAACACTGGGGTTTGGTTTAGCCTAAGCCTCTCATTCCAACATTAATTTAGAGGCCTGGCTCATACACGTGGAAGAGGAGGAAAGAGAAGGAAGGAAAAAACTTCTCTTCCTTCTCCTCTCCTCTCCTCTCCTCTCCTCTCCTCTCCTCTCCTCCTCCCATTCCTTTCCCCCTTTCTCCCTCTCCTCCTTTCCCAAGCCAGCTCAGAGAAGAAGGCTTTTCAGACCATGCTCTGGGAGGATTCTGAACACGGTAGTAATTTATGATCACTCACTTTAGAAGCGATTAACAGCAGCAGAAACCTAATTACAGCCTCCCTGCCTGAGTGCAGTATCCTTTGGGGCTCAGGTTTTAATTGTTTTCTATTTACATACAAGTTTCCAGGGGCTAACTGCCTAGCAAAGACCCCCAGCTAACCCCTTCTAATAAAAGCTTCATTTATTCTTAATAACATGTTTATAGACCTAGCCCCATTTTTCATGAGAAGGTCACGTTTGTTATCCGTGGTTGTTAGGGAAATGATTAAGGAATCCCGGAAACAGTGGAAGTTCCTACTAAGGAACTGCACAAATATCTGTTAACAAAATGCTCTTTCCAGCCGGTGAACAGCCATTCATGACCATCGACAGGAGGATGAGTATGGCATGTGGGATCTGTAGCAGGGAGAAGAGCGGGAACTGCCGGCACGGTTCAGCTTAATACACTCTAATTAGTCCCCTTGGCCTTGACCAAAACATAAATTACTGCCGTCACTGTTGTTTTTTACTAAGGGGAAAGTGGAATAGGATCAACCCACCTCACGGAGGTAGGAAAATATTATTGCAGACAATAAATTTGTCAGTACTTTATTTGGGGAACTTTGAGTGCAGTCACTCTGTCGTGCCAGCATCCAGGCAAACGCGGAAGCTTTCAGATAGAAAGATAAAGCTATGGAAAGGGCTCTCAAAAAATAAATATAATCTCCTTAAGCAAACCAGAAGGACAGATCCCACTGAGGAAGGTCGGTGAATTTGCATTTCAGGTTTACCTATTTGTGTTAAAACTAGAATGACCATTTATGGCTGGAGAGCTCAGTGTGGTAGGTCCTGTATCACTTCAAATCAAATATTTTAGTCCAACCACAACATGCTTACAGAGCAAGACCACTGGTGGGAACAGAGGGATGATGCTTCTGTGGTGTTGAAGTGTCTGTGACACTTAGTTTTGACAGAATGTTTAATTTGAGTGAAAAAAAAAAGAAAAAAGAAGTTTATTGCAATTTCCTCTTCTTCTTTTTTACTAATTCTGCTTCTAATGGTTGTATTTCATTCACTTTTATTACGGTGTGTCTAAAAAAGGGACTTAAGGTGTGACTTGCAAGGGGACTTACAGTTTTTTGGGAGGAGCTTAGATGCACATTTAGATAACTGTGAATTGCTGCACATCAGCTGAGCCTTTGCAAGGGGAGCAGTAAATGTTCCCCCAGATGTCAGGCAAAGAGCATTTCCTTGAGTCTGAAGGGCTCTTCAGGACAACCTGTAACTCATGAGAAATATTGAGCTAGACCCAAGCAACTTTTATTAAGAAAAAAAAAAAAGGTAGAAACTGGTACATTCCTCAAGGAAATTCAGTTTGGACTTGCCCTTTGCTGATGAAAACCCCATTTGTCACAAGGACATTCCTGACATCTCTTCCCTGAATGGCTTGAATT
The DNA here is from genome assembly GCA_026546715.1 of Gallinago undulata. Classification (NCBI taxonomy): domain Eukaryota; kingdom Metazoa; phylum Chordata; class Aves; order Charadriiformes; family Scolopacidae; genus Gallinago; species Gallinago undulata. The sequence goes on along the minus strand of JAOTQQ010000041.1, from coordinate 3,467,455 downwards.
CCCTTTGCAAAAAGAAAGCAATTAGATTAATTAATATTTACAGTAAGGAAAGGCACAGTCCTGCTTCCAGACCCTTACTTGGGTGCTCATAAATGAAACTTTCAGCTACCACCTTTTCACAATCCTCCATTGTAGACAACCCGCAGAGGACACAGGGTGTGCTGATAGTCTAGGCTGGACTATAGGAAGGGTTCCCTCTGTCTCAGAGTTCCCACTGGTCTTGCTTGAGCCTGCAAAACTTAAGCTTTTAAAATCCCTTTTACAGAGTCGTGGCTGCTTAGCTCAAAGAAGAGCAGCCAAGTTTCCCTTCTGGAAGACATGTCAGTCCCAAAGGTGTTAATCACAGTGCTCATTCCAAAAGGGAGCACTGAAGGGCTGGCTGTAGGGATGATCGTAGACAACTACATGCCCCCACCTTTGCTAAATGCCTCCTTGCCTTTGGAAGTACTCTCATGGAAGTGCAGGACTGGGGGATCTCAAGAGGTTTTGTACCTCAGCTTGCTGCAGTGATGTAAGGGTGAGTCTTTCTGATCCTGAGATGGAAGGCATGAACCGTCAGCCCACCCTCCCACACTGGCCATGGAGAACAAGCGAGGTCTGATGATTTTAAAAATGCCTTTTCTTTACAGCAAGTCCATTGCTTTGTCCCTTACTGCAGCCTTCTCCTCTCTAAACCAAACCAACACGCTTCCTCCAGCCTTTCCCCGTAGCTTATGCATACTCCTTCCACCACCTCCACCATCCAACCTTTTTTTGGACTCTCATTTTTCCCTTGCTTCTCCTGGAGGATTTTGTGCCATACATAAGCGTTCCTGGGGGCTCCAAGACACCATTTTCTGCTGAGTTACACCACTGAAACCCAGAGCAATCCCACTCACTGGAAACACTGAAGTCAGTGGAGCTACTGCGGTGTACACCATGGGAGCTGAGCAATTTCCCCACGTGTTTTCCTCCCTTTCTGTTCCTGTTCTCTTCAGAGGGGAAGAGTGAGAAAGAGGAGATGAATGGATGCAAGAACCACGCAAACACATCGACTCCCTCTAGTGGCTTTGACTCCATATAGAAGCTAATGGCTCTTTTCTTCATCTCCAGCCACAGAGGTTTGTGGCCTGAGAATCGGAGGGTCTGGGTTAATGCATAGCAAGAGACACTGCTGGAAGACCAGTCACGCTATTAGTGACTGAAGAGTGAGCTGATTTTGAGAAGAAACAGCTCGTGTGCATTCGGAGGAGAAAACAATAGAGGCAAGAGCTCCTTGTGAGTTTGGAGAGCCCAGGACATGCTCAGGATCAAGTACATGAACACCTCTTTGCTTGCAGTGCCTCTTGTAGACAGCACTTTGTCCAAAAAAGGCTTTTACTCAGATTTTTCCAAGCCCTGTTAGCAGAGTTGCTTTGATTTGCCTGTCTTGTCTGCCCTGGGCTGATGTTTTATGTGGGGCTCTCATTTCTCAGCTCCATGACACATACACATGTGTTACCACCTCTTCCTTTTATACTGAATGAATGAAGTCCTGTGCTTATTTCTGCAGCTTCAGTAAACTCAGCACCCTCAGCATTGTTCCCAACGTCCTCTTTTCTGAACGCGCCATCGCAAGCGTTAAATTAGTTTTACTTTTTCAGTAAAAAGCCTTTTTATTTTTTGTATTTTTTTAACAATGCCACAACTCCCTAAGGGATATTTTTTTTTTTCTCCCAGAAACACAAGAAGAGTATTGTCTTCAAATTGTAGCTACAGAGGACAATGTCAAAGACATGCTCATTAGTTAACTACATCCTCAGCGCAAAGATCCCAAATGTCCCTCTAGATTTCCTTGGTTCTCTGCAATCCCCAGTCCCATTACCAGCGTTCGGGTAGCTACGAAGTCTTTGCAGCCAGTGTGAAGAGACTCACACCTTCATAAAGAACACAACCTTTTCAGCATGGCTTGCTCCTTGTCCTATTCACTGTCCATCAGCAGCAGCCAATCCTGAGGCTTGGCCACAGACTGGGCTTGTCAAATCCTCTAAAAACTCCACTCTGAGCCCCCCTCTGAGTCAACACAGCCTCCTCTTGCAACATTCCCCATGGTCGTGTCTCATGCCCCTGTCCTCTCCCAGCTCTGTGTCTTGCCCTGGAGCAGGGCTTCTCACCTCCTCTCTTCATGTAGAGCTTTCTCCTCACATTACAGCTCTGAACAAATTACAGCTGTAATTTGTTATTCAGCCTGGAGAAGAGGAGGCTGAAGGGAGACCTTATTGCTCTCTACAACTACCTGAGAGGAGGGTGTAGAGAGATGGGGGGCTGTCTCTTCTCTCAAGTCACAGGCGACAGAACGAGAGGAAATGGCCTCAAGTTACGCCAGGGGAGGTTCAGGCTGGAT
>JAOTQQ010000041.1:3443564-3464993 GCA_026546715.1 Gallinago undulata | reverse complement strand
TTAGGTTGACAGTTGGACAAGATGATCTTTAAGGTCCCTTCCAACCTAGAAGATTCTGTGATTCTGTGATTCTGTGAGCATCTGTACCTATAAGCTGCTCTCATACCTACAGCTAACACCTACTAGTGCTTTCTGTCCATCAGTGGAGCTACAACTTTGTTCAAGCTTTTCCTGTCTCGATGTTACTGTAATGTTGTCTGCAGCTATTGCAACCCCTGCTACATGTCTAGAAAGCTCCTGCAAAGGTAACTGGCCCAGCATGTGGCTATCACCATGTCACACCACCAGTGCACTTCCTAGATGGCTCCTCATCTAAATTGTGATTTTCTTCCTTGTCCTACCTTTATGCCACTTGTCACTTCTTGGAAGTGTTCAAGACCAGGCTGGATGGGGTTTTGAGCAACCTGGTCTAATGGGAGGTGTTCCTGCCCATGGCATGGGGTTGGAACAAGATGATCTGCAAGATCCCTTCCAACCTAAACCATTCTATAATTCTGTGATTCCCAACCAGTATCAAGAACCTTTGCACAGGTCCCTGATGTTCACCTTCATTGTGTGTGTGCTGGATTTTGTGCTCTCTCTCATGCTTGGAGGATGCAACCAAACCCCTGCACATAGGTACCTCGTAGACCTCCTGAAAAACCTCCTTTAAAGTCTCTTTTGCAACAGGGTTAGGAAAAAATGCACAGAAGTTGGGCAATGGTCTGTCACATTGAACGCTCCTAAGCCCTGTGACAGTGGAGCTAAGAATAGAAGAAATGCCAACAATAATAATTAGGATGGGCTAATTTTTATTATCTTTCCATGGAAACCAGAGTGTTTCTGTCCATGTGATGTCTTCTACAGAGGCTTCCTTCTGCAGCCAGAGGTGATGGAGAGGCGCAGTCTCTGCGGGGTGACTCAGACCCTCTCCTCGTTGAAGCAGAGGGCTCTGGACCTCACAGCTGAGCTCAGGTGAGCCCGATCCCGTTGGGGCTGGAGGGAGGGGAAAGTTTGCAGCTGCCTAAACCCCAGTGCTTTTAATGGAATGGAAACCCTTCCAGGCTTTTTGGAGAGACAGCCTTTAAATTCTTGATGTGAGTTTTGGTTTTCCTTTTGTAAATGAAGTTAGCAACCCCAGTTCCTGACCAGTCTGTGTTTGCTGACAATGTAAACTCCTGGGGCAAGGGTGCTTTTTCTCCCCCGTTGCAGCAAAGAGCTTGGCTGCTTGCTCATCTTCTCTTGCTTGGGCCTCTGGCTGCTGCAAGGGCACGAAGGGATCATCGTTTTCAGTTTACAAACACAGTCATGTCCTATTTTTATTGTGGTTTCCTGCCGAATCTCCAGACTAGGACACTGAAAAACATACAATTAGTAAATCTTCAAATCCCCAGCTGAAACAATTACAACTCCATGCCTGTGCAGCGATGAGATGTCGTTGGATAACGTAATCACAGCTTTGCATGGCTGCTGAGGATCTCTTGGTTTATAATGATTTCATTTCCCCTCTCCCACCTCCTTTATATTTTCTATTATGTAAAACCCTAAGAACTAATTACAAGTGGGTGGATCAAAGATCATACATTTTAATTTTCCTTCCAGCCTCACCCACTCACGGTGAGGAATCCAGCATAGCCTGTTAAACTGTAGGTACTTGCTGACAGAAAGGGAACCATCTGCTGAACAACTTCTGTTAATTATTTTGGAACACACTAACGAGAAGAAAGTACAGGCCCGTAATGACCTTTCCCTTGGTGGCAGAATCCACTGCAAAGTAGACAGTCGTGGCTTGAAGCCAAAAGTTAATGGTTAGTATTGGCACAAAAGACTCAAGCGTACGAGTATTTATTAATTTCCCCGTAGTGGAGAAAATATTCCAGGCATTCTGAGTCTAAAACCTCCTAGCACCTGCACAAAACCAAGCTCCAAAATATTCATTTAGAGCATTATTCAGAGTCCCTCAGAAAATGTGGACTTCACATGTTTACTTCCTTGTGGTGTTCTTTTTGTTTTGTCACATCTGATTTGGTCAAACAACCTTTTGTTTTGTTTAGCAATGAGCAATATTTACACAGGGCTTTTTTGGCACATAAGAATCACAATTATTTCATGTCCCTGAGGCACCGAGGTCGATGGAAACTTATGCCCCTTGTAGACACGTGGACTGGTCACTCATACTTTTTATTTTTATCTATTTTGTCTGTTTTAGTACAACTGAATAAACTGGCTTTTTCTTTGCCCTTTCCGGTAGATGCCTGCTGAGCTCACAGAGGTTTCTGTGAGTCTCCTTTCTGTGGAGCTGAGCAGATTTTGGATCACCCCTCAAAGTATCTGGATATCTTGAGGATGAATTACCCATCTGCCTTAGTACTTAAATGGTGTGAAACTTCACCGTGTTCCTTAATACATTTTGCAAGAGAGCTGTGCCACTGATTTGGGGGAATAAAGCAGGAGGAGGATATCCCGCTGCATCCTGCAGAGTATTTCGGCTACAGCTCCGTCCCTAGACGCTAAAATATTGAAGATTTTGAACTGTGTTTTAAATTAGACGAGGAATTGCCCATTGCACAGGGGACCTGCTCGACTCTGTTTGATTTCGGAGGGCTTTTTTTGACTCGGGGGACCGCGGCGTTTCAGTGCAGAAGGGCCATTTCAAGGGCAGTTTTCTCCACGTGTCTAACCAGGGGCTCTAACCAGGAACGCTCTTTCTAGGTCTGCGTTTGCACCCTTACTGCTCTAATAGCAGCAGGTAAAGTAAAGACGCAACATAAGTGGTAAATTAAAAGCTGTTTGTGTCTAAGTCATCCCATCTGTGTCTTTTGGACAGGAGTCAACCATCTTTGAAAACCACATGCATCAAGCAATTGGCGAAACGTCCTTGTAGACAGGATGTCTCCTATTTGCATTTGAAGTGCTGCGCTTTCTGTTTAAAATATGAATGCAGCTCGCTTATACCATTTTCTCAACCTGTTTACAAATAGTGGCCGTTGCGTAATGGGAAATAGGTGTTAAAACGCTGGCGCTGTCAAAGGGCTTTAAGGCAGGGTTGTGTGAAGCACACGAGATTTATTGAAAACACCTGAGGTTAGCGTAGCCCCCCAGCCCAGCCCACCACCACCACCACCCACCACCACCACCACCTTTGAAGTCACTTCGTTGGCCATAGATGCGCCGCGAGTCCCGGTACACACCTATCATTCAAAGGGCAATATATTATCCACATGACAGATGTAATCAGTCCCTTGGTCTCTTAGAAGTGCAGCTGTTGGTGAATTCTTTTTTGTGAATGTAATATTTGAGAAGACTTAAGTTAAAAACTGACACTTCCATTGAAATCTCATCTCCTTTGGAAAGAAGGTTCCCGTTTTCTGGCTCTCCTCCGCATGTGACAGCCAGGGAAGTGTCAAACAGCATTCAACTGACAGTTTCCAACAGAGATGCCATTAGCGAAGATGGCATGAAAATAACCCTCCCTTAGAAACGTTTTTAGTGTGAGCTGTCTGTCTTCAGAGCTGTGGCAAGGCCAAACCAAGAGGAAAAACCTCATTTAGGAGGAAGGCATATATTGTAAAAAAAATATAAAAAATTAAAAAAAGCTACAGCTTGGGGACAGGTAACAGTAGATGTGGAGGAGCCAGAGGGAGCAGGGTGAGATGAGGGGTGGGAGAGATGCAGAGACCAGCGTCGTCTGTGATGCTGGACCATTTTCACCCTCTTTGTCTACATCAAGTAAGATGACTCCTGGCCAGAAGTGACGCTAGAAAAGGACATTGCTCCAAAGGGTGGAAGGAAGGCACTTCCTTTCTTTTCAAAAAGGCAAAGGTACCTGTTCCCAGCTGGGTACCTGGCCCAAAGTCACACAGGGAGCTCATGGCCGAATCGGGAAGAGAACCCCAGGCTGCCTGAAGGCTCGTCCAGTGCCTGAACCACAGGCTCGTCCTTTCCTTTTATTGGTAAAAATAAAAATATGACCTTCTTTTGGCAGCCTTACAGAGCAGATGCTGCTTTTTAGATGACAGCATAGAAATGCAGAAAAACTTTGGGGATTTGCAGAAATTCTTTCCAACGACAGATTGTCTGGCCTACTAGTGTCATAATGTCAGCCCTGAAACATGCCATAAAGCTTTCTTTCAGCAGAACAAACATAACCCCCTAGACCAGCTCTTTGACAAGTAAGTAAAACAAAGCAGGGTAATTGCGGCTGGAAACCCACCAGGCTCTTAATATGACCTCTTGAATACTAATAGTTATTAGAGATGCAATGAATAAACGTCAAGAATATTACAAGCAATCCGTGTTTAAGAAAAGGACTCCAGAGGAAAGCTTGTGAACGAAAGACTTCTGAATGTAAGTTACAGTAAGGAGAAAGCTCACGTGGCTCCTGGAGAGCCTGAATGTATTTTTTGTGCACTGGTGGACAGAAGGATGGAGACAGTGGACTCCAGGCTGCTACAAGCTGACTGCTGGATTCCCTGACACAGAAGATAAAAGCCCAAGCTCTTTATGGAGCTGCTTTGTTCAATAAACACACAGGAAGAAAATAAGTGAGGAAGGAATAAAGAGAGTATGGGATACCACATGTTGATGCAACTGAATATTTTCGGAAGACCCCAGGTTGCCTATAAAAAGTCTTTTGTGTGTAGTGCGTGTGTTGATCACACCAGTGAGGAACACATGCCTATGCAGAGATCAGCCCCAGGTGCCCAAGGCTCTTTGGAGATCCCCTTCCCTTCTGCCTCCCACCCAGTTACTGGATAACTGCAGGAGTTGAACCAGCAGAGCCTAACTTCTGGGGCAGAGTGCCTCCAGGGCAGGAAAGCTACCTTTCCTGGCAGAGTTTGCCTCTGTCTTTAGTTTGGGATGTTCTAATTCTAGTCTCAATAACTTTTCAAATATTTCCCTCGTGCTCCAGCACCCTGTGTGACATGTCAGTTGCACAGGTTCAACTCACAGCTAATTTTGTAGAGAAAACAATGCCAGAACATTAATATATACATATATGGCTAGATACCTGGTTTTGGTAAGGCGAGTCTGCAAAATACAGAATATATGCTTTGTTATGCCCTTCTGGCCCAAGGAAATTCTGATTTTGCTGAAAAGTTTCTGCTCCTCTTTGCATGACAATGTGAACAGAATTCTGGACACATTCCTGTGCAACCTGCTCTGTGTGTCCCTGCTTTGGCTGGGGGGTTGGACTAGATGATCTCCAGGAGGTCCCTTCCAACCCCGTATCATTCTGTGATTCAGTGATTCTATGACAAAGTAGAAGAGTACAAAAAAAGAGCTATATTTCATTTGTGGAAGATCTGGAAGAGGAGAGAAATGGGAGGCTGGGTTTTTCCATATGTGGGCCTCAGTGCTGCAAAGAAGAAGCCGAGAGGCTTGATCCCAAATAGCTGCAACTGCAGGACCTTTGCTGTATCCCTCTGGATAGCACCTTTTACATTAGACTCCTTGCACTAATTTTTTAATTGCAATGACTCAGATGTCATGGATGCTGATTTGGCCGGGGTTTGGCCCTATAGCCATGGCAAAGAACAGGTGGACCTCCGTCAGCTACTTTTAATAAAGGTGCATAAGTCTTGTGACAACACAGCCAGAGCAACGTGGAGCTCGTGCAGAGCTCTTCTCCTTTAAATTGGCTTCTCAGCCAAGCCATTTTTGACTGTGATTTCAGCGGGTCGGATATGTCAGCCTGTTTCCTTTTTCTCATTCCCTTCTCCAGCGTCACCAGTGATATGACTTAAGACTTGGGAGGTAGCACTGAGGCTCGTTGGGTGGTGTATGTAAAATGAGACACTGTTTAGTTTCAAGGCTGGGAATCCAACAGTTTAGCAGCAGACACTGGGTAGAAAAGCGTTTCTTTTTATTGGTTTTGAGTGTGCCACCTTCAAATGTCACAGAACATCTACTTGTCCCTGTGGGAACAGCAGCCATAGACCTCTGCCTGTGCTTGGCTGCTCCCTACTGTGCCATGTCCTTATCTTTTTTCTTCCTTTCTACAGCAAACAATCCCTTGGGATTTTGGGTCTTTTTTTTTTGTGTGTGGTTTTTTTTTTGGTGGGAATAACAAGGTTTCAACACTAAAACACAGGTTTAGGTTTAGTGATTGAGCTTGACAGGATTATAACGATGCCCAAAAGGCAAGCAAACACCCAATTTCAACAAGAGGATGAGCCAACCTAGAACAGTCCTGTTTTGAGCCTGACCTGGGTCCCCCCCATTGCAAATCCACGTCTCACCCAAGAGCAGAGGTGTCCTTCAGGGGAAGCTGTGATCAACATGGTGATGATTAGACCTAAAATGGTACAAGGCTGAGGTCCTAATGGCTTTTATGGTTGTCTGCACCTAACTGGAGCAAACCTGCGTACCGCAGGACAGGGGGGCATGGCTGGAGGCTGCTCTCTCATGTGAGGAGATGGATGACCTGGACCAGTTACACAGTGCTGGTGGGCTAACAGAAGGGTGTTTTCCTCCTGTTTCACACTTGCTGCAGTTGAAGGTCCCCTCCACACCTCACAAAACCTCTTCTCTCTGCTAGCGGTGCTGTGACTCTCCTGCTCAGCTGCTCCTGTGCTGTGCGGTGCGATCACCAGCCGAGCAGGGTCAGACCAGGGCTCTCTCAGTAAGGAACTTCAGAAAGATGCATCTGCCTTATCTGATCGTCCCGGAGAGCCTTGACGATTGCTTTGTTCTCAGACATCCCTGGGTGGGGGGGGAGAAAATCCCACCGCGCCGCCCGCTCCAGGGGGCAAACCCTCCGAGGTGCGGGATGGGATCTTCGTGGACGGGAACCCAGCGAGGCTATCAGATCTGTCCGTCTGCCTATGAGTCCTAAAAAACACATTGGCTGCAGCGCGCATACCCCAGTGTGGAGTCAGCCAGGAAGAAGCCAGAGAACCTGCCTCTGACCCTGAGGACATTGCTTGAAAAATATTTTCCAGAACTCGGTGCCTGGGGACCTGCAGCTAACAAACATTCTGGAAGTGTAATCACAGCCTTTGGCTCTGCTGCCCAACCACCTACGGGAGGTGAGTTTAAAGAGAGCGGCTTTAAAGCTGTCAACATAAGGAGGAGGGAAGCCAAATTGCTTTCGTGCTTGCGTTCCCGTGCCAACTGGTTTGTCATGGGATTGGTATGTAGCAAAGATAGAGCTGTCTGCAGAAAAGCTGTATTATTCTTTTTTTGGATGGGTCCACTGGAGATCAGTCAGGGCCCATAGTAATTTCCTGAGGGGACAAATCCAGCCCTGAGATAGGCCACCGGCTCCTTGCGGGTTGCATGGAGCTTTGTGTTGGGTCAGGAAGTCAGCCTTTGAGAAGAAGAGCTGGAGAAGCCTTCCAGGAGTGAGAGCTGATAAGACAGCAGCTCCCCAGCTGTGCTGTGGCCACACAGTGCCGCGTGTGTCATCGGAATAACGAGAATTAATAACCCTGGGCCAGACTCTGACCTCTGTGATTTCGGCGTATATCCCTGGCATCTCCACCGGCCTCTCTGTCGGGCCACGCATCATCTTGTGTAACTTGTCTCGGCCTTCCCACAACCCAGATCTTGTCTACCACGTTCTCTAGCAGGGAGTTGGGGGACATCTGGTCACTCTCCAAGGGAGGACCATGGAGAGAAGGATGTAGCCCTGGGAAGCAAGAGGGATGTCAAGGGCTGTGGTCCCCTGCAGGGCATGGAGCAGTCTTCCTCCTGCAACCTGAAACAGAGGGATGTGGTGTAAGGACTACCCAGGATCACATAGGCTTGGTGAGAATGTGACATGATGGATCAGAATTCATGAGCCATGGTACTTGGCAGAAGGGAAATCCCTCGTCCCAGACAAATCCTGTGGTGTGTTCCCACAAGGATCCACAAGGTCAATCACACTAACAGAAGCTTTTCCAGATGAAAAATTTCCCAGGTGTCCCTGTTGCAGGGGGAAAGGTGTTAGTCAGCATGGAGCATCCCAAATATTGCTCCCACTGGTGCGAGCTCTGTCTGCGGGCTGTTGGGACATACAGAGCTTAAGTCACAAGTGTTGGGGACAAGATAACCCTGTTCAGTGGTGAAGAGCAGGAACCCTTCCATTGACAAACCATCCTGGGATGATGGACAACAGAAGTATTCCACCTGCAAACTCATCTCCAATGCCCTTTCAGGTATTTTCTCCAAGATGTAGACACACAGACATCTGAGGTAGCTTCTCTCAACAACTTGTCAAGTTCATTTGCTCAGTAAGACACACTAACATGAGAATAGGAAAGTCAAACAGACTGTAGAGAAGCAAAAGTGTAAATTTATGCATATAAACCAGGGACAAAGTGTGCCAAGACTGTGCTCAAAGAGCTGTCTTTGTGGTCTGTGCAAGGATGGGGTGCTTGCTTGGCTTACCTGCTACCAACCCCTTGGGAACCTCGAGGTGAGAAATCTCACAGCTGGACAAACTGGGCTGGAGGAACCTGATAAATTGTCAGAGGATCATAGAATCATAGAATGGTTTGGGTTGGAAGGAACCTTAAAGATCACCTACTTCCAACCCCCTGCCCTGTGCAGGGACACCTCCCACCAGACCAGGTTGCTCAAAGCCCCATCCAACCTTGAACTCCTCCAGGGATGGGGCAGCCACAGCTTCTCCAGGCAAGGTTTTGTCCTCCTACAAAACACCAGGCGGGCTGCAGCTCTGCAGGAGACACGAAACCAGAGGGCTTTCCTCACCCTCTCCCCAAGAGGTGCCTTCCCGGAGACGTGTAGTCAGCACCGGCCACCTCTCCACGCCTGGTGCTAGGAGGACAGCCGTGCATGAGCTGGCAGCCCCCACAGCCTCCTCCCCAGATGTGGCTGCTCCCGGGGCGATGCTCAGCCCACACCCTAAGTCCTCGTCCTTCGGCGAGGCCGTTCCCACCCTCCAGCTGGCCGGGGAGAGCCGCCAGCTGCCTCCGTGAGTCAGGAGCCACGGCTCAGCCCGTCCTTACCTTTCCGAAAACACTGGCAGCTGCTCGCTGGCCCCCTTCTCCCCCCCCTCCCCTTCCCCAGGACACGGCTGCAGGAATATCTTCTCACATAAGGTCTACAAAGTGTAGAAGGTGCGGTGAAGAAAGGCAGGAGGAAAGCTCAGTCCTGGCTGTCACAAGGGACCGGGCTTGACGGGGAGAGGTGGAACCCATGGGTATTGGGGATGGTGGATTTGTTAAAGTCCCCTTTTCGTACAGGCCACAGCTGCCTCGTTAATTAAATTGCAACGAAGCCAGCCTGGCTCAGAGACTCCTGGGTTTATTGGGGTGGGCGGGTTGAATGGTGGAGGTGATCTGCTGCACTTGTGACTGCTTAGAGATGCTCAGAAGAAAAACACGTGCACCTCTGAAGGGCCGGGAAGGGACTTGTTAAGTCCACGTGTTGCATTGTAATTTCTCTCTATCAGCCCCAAGCTGCAGGCACTTTTGGGGCTGGACGGATTCTCTGAGGCACAGTTCACCTGTAGACCTCCTCTAGGATTCCCCCTGAAGCACAGGAGCTCCAGAGAGGCTCTAGGGTGGAGAGGACAGTGCCAAGTTGGTGGACTCTACCAAGGATGAAGATGGTGTTGCTCCCCAGACACGAAGCAAGGGCATTTCCTTCCACCCCAGCCCAGACTAGAAGGATTGGCAGAAAGAAGAGTGGTTTTGCTTCACTCTTTAACATAGTGGGGGACTGGTACTGTACCTACAGCACCATCTGGGACTTCCAGGCTGTCACAGGGCTTTAGGACAAGAGCAATGCCCTCCTGTAGTTTGGTTTTTGTTTTTTTATTTTTTTCTGGGGGCATGTTACAGCTTGTAGTACAGAAGTCCTGATGTTTGCTGGGGTACTGGTGAGTGGTGTGAAGCACGGGCTAGACCCCTGCCTGCCCAAGCTGGCTGGTACAGGTGGTCCCTTCCCATTCTCAGTCCCGGAGATATTATATCATATGATGTGTTTATCCATCTGTTTGCAATCTCGGGGAAGGTTGGTGTGGTTTTAATTAATAAGCAATTGTTTTTGTGGTTGTTGTGCAGTGCCCCGAGCGATTCAACAGGGGTGGGGGTGCTTATAAATAAAGCAATTATTATTACCCAACTTCATTAACATGCAGCGCCGCCATTCCCTCCTCCTGTCCTACCCCCTCACTGCCATCTCCACCGGGTGGGTCTGAAAGGGAGAAGAGTTGGTAGAGCCCATCTGCCCTGGGCAATGGCAGTGTGGACTCTCTGGTGTCTTCTAAGGGATGAGTCTTTCCCTCTCTCAGGCCAGAAATAAGGTCTTGTTCCTCCAGCCTTGTTCCACCTCCTTGTTTCACAAAACTTTTCAGAGTTTTGCTCTCCTCCAACTTGGGCTGCAATCACCAACGGGTTAAAAACAGCTTGTGATGGATAGACGTCATGTATATACACCTGTGCACAGCAACTGTATAAATTCTGGAGGTTTCTTGGGGGTGAATGAAGCCCAGAAATGCACTAAAACCAAATTTAGGCAGAGTTTAGTACCCGTTAGTTTCAAAAATTCCTCCTAGGGGGGCTCTCAGATGCTCTCAAGCTGCTGGAGGCTTGTGTGCCCATCAGGTGTTGCAGCTGGTCCGTTCCCCATGAGCTCCTTCAGCTCAATAAGAGTTATTCCCAGGCCTGCTTTTTTTTTTTTTCATTTTTCTTTTTTACTGCCTGCCTTCTTACAGCTCCTCAGGCAAGGAGGGTCCCTGGAGCCTTGTATTCTCCCTTCTCCGGAAGATTTTATAATCGCTGCTGCCATGGGACTCTGTTTTTCCCCAATAACCAGAGCAATGGGGTACAAACCCATGTGCTCAGCCTTGCACCTGACGTGAGGATGGAGCCTGTGCCCACCCCCGGCTGCTTTGCTTTGTATTTTTGGATTTAAACCATCAGGTGGGTATTACACGGAGGGGGGGAAACCCCAGCCTGGTGCCAGACATCTCCAACGAAAGGGTTGCTCGTGCTGTGGCTGTAGCCTCACAAATTAAAATAAACCAGGGCCCCTGCGTGACTCCTTGTCAGCCTGTTCTTGCTGAGCCCGTGACAGCCCCGCTGTGGTGAGAACACCTCGCTCGTCACCTTACAAACATGTGCAGCTCGTGTCCCCTCGCTGAACCAGGGAACGGTTTTGCTTCCCTAGTGACCAGGACTCAAAAGACTTTCTAAAATGCAGCACCCAAGGCTCTGAGCGCTGGGTCATGTGATGGGACATGGCAGCATGACCTGGAGCAGTACCCTTGCTGGTGGCATTGCTCTTCTTGTCACTGCATGGCCTTCTTCTGGCCCTGGGACATGGGAGGCTCAGCTGACTGGCATCTCCCTAGGGTCCAGGTGGTTGCTGGCCTTCAGGATCTGCAACTTGGGGATGGATGTGGCCCAGCCCTGACTTTTCCCAAGGGCTGGAGGGAGCAGTAGCAGAGCCCAGCTGTTTTCTCTCCATCCATCCATATTTGCCTGGATCTTCAGCCCTGACCCAGGTCAGACTAACTCACATAAACCCATGGATTTTGGGAGAAGCAAACCCTGTGCTCACACCACAGACAGGCTCAGACATGCTCCGTAGCTACAGTACAGTGTGGAATAAGACCATCCCATTCGATGGCTCTGCTCCACCCTCCAAATGCAGGTCTCCTCTCTGGGGAAGGGTGGCAGATCCCACCACATCAATGACAAGGCAAGTCTGGGTCGGGTCCAGCCACTCAGATCACCATCAAGGTGTAAGTAGGTGTCCTGGGAACCATATCAGTCCTGAGGCATCAGCTGGAGCTGGAGGAGCTCGGCAGAGCCCTGAGATGTCCCAACGCTGGGACAGGAACCTTTGGGATGTCTTTTGTAGGAGGCTCAGAAAAAAGCACCTTTGCTCCTTCCTTGTAGATCCTCCACCCCAACCCCTCACCTGGTGCGAGGTGCACCGTTTCCCAGCCCTTCTTTTACCAGGCGAGGGACCAGGAGAGGGGGGGATGCCTTGAGCCAAGCTCTATGGTGGCACAGGGGGACATGGGTGACATCAGCCCTCACGGAGCTCCAAGCGGGCAGGAGAGACGGGCAGCCACCCTGGGAGAACAAGGGCAGGCGTTGCTCCTGCTTTTAACGAGCCAAGGAGCTGTTGATCAGCAGTGACCGGCGGAGGCGGATAAATGCAGAAGAGGACCATGGCTGGAGGTCCGGGCTGCCAAACTTCTCCTCCGAAGCACGTGCTGACCCGGGGAGAGCGCTATAGATTATTTCGCTGCGTGTGCGCTCGCCTTGCCAAATACAACTAAGTAGCAGGAGGTTGCTCTGTTTCTAATTGGGTGATGAAAGCCTGTTTAGGAGGCCAAGACCGAATGGTCAGAAGCAGGGGAGGCAGGAACTGGAATGGCACTGATTCCGCGGCAGCGAGGACTGAGCGACAAGCATCAGCTCTCCCCTCTGGGCCGGTCTCGGTCCTCCTGATGGTCCTGAAGAGGGAGGTGAGGTTTGGAAAGCTCGGGGATGCACTTGGGGAGGATGGGGTTCCCCTCCTGGGAAGGCTTTCGTATTGAAGGGGGGTGGGTAGTTCATTTTGAGGACCGAGATGTGTTGGCTGTGCATTGGATTATATTCGTATGAGGCTTTCTAGGAAAATAAAAAGAAAAAAAAAAGAAAGAGAGCTGATTGAAATGACAACTTTCATCGAGCAAAAATTCCCTGTTTCAGGGAAGGCTTCAGTATAGACAAACCATCAGTTAATTCCGGTGTGAAAGTGCTTGGTTTCTGGACAGATGCATTTCTGACTTGCCCACCCCTTGCCTGGGGGAAGAAGGCAGCATGGACCCTGCAGACAGCAGATGGGCAAGAGAAGCCTCAGCCAGGCAGCTGAGAAGGAACCCTCTGGAGACCTGGAGCACGCTGTGAGCACAGTGCTGAGCAGAGATGCTCCCTGCAGACGCAGTGGCTTCAAAGCCATTCCCATGGCACCCCTTCTGCCAGGGTACAGGCACCCCATCTCTGTGGGGTGAGAGGGAGGGACTCCTGAAGCCAAGAGCTGTTGATCCTCCTCGCTTAACAACACCTTGCCCTTCAAAGGGAGAACATTTTAACCCTGCTGTCATCTGAAGATCTGCCAGTTACACATTTGTCCCATGTGCTGCGTTTGCACAGGAGGGGAGAAGAAAGGCTCCGTCTACACGCGAGATACAGGAGAGTGAAGTGATGGAATAATTCACTTCGTATTGGGACATTTCTGAGTCACCTTCCTCTTCCCCTCCCCTCTGAGATACATGTCATAACGGAGACTAACCCCGCAGTAATCTCCATATAGCATATGTGATATGTTTACTTATTTCTTTCCTCTGTCTTCCCTGCTCTGCAATGTAAATAGTCATTTGTTCCTCTTCCAGATGCTGGTACATGGTCTCACCAGTAGGAAATATATTATCATCCAATAAAACCAAATTCTTGGTGGCAACGATGATGATTTATTGATTTTGGCTCTGGTGCATTCACAGATGGAAATAGAAGCTGGCAGTTAGCTCATGTCTTACAACCCAGCCTAGACCATTTGCTTCAGCTTGCTGAACACTGCACTTTGGAGACGGTATCTGCTCCTCCAAAGAAAATTTCCAGGGTTGTGGCTGGATTCATTTAAGACTGCAATCAATGTCTATTAAATGCAAGTGCATCACGGGGACCCTTACCTCCTAATGGTGAGCTACCTCTCACCATAGAGACACCCAGGGCACATCTCCAGCCCTGGACTGATGTGTCCGCCCCAGTAAACATACACACCGGGAAGCTTGCAAGCCAACCCAAACAAACTCTGCAGAGCAGGCTGCGGAGTCCTGACCCATGGAAACTTCCTGGGTCCAAGGGTCTCTGCAGCTGGAGAGGATGTCCTCTCTCACAGCTGCGGTGCCTGCTCCCTTCCCAGAGGCTGACCTTCCCTTTCCCTGCCCACCCTAACCCCATAGGAAGCCACAGGGCTCTGGGAATTGGCCCGGGAGACCCGGTGTGCCTCCTTCCCAGGGTCTAGTGATGGGCTCCTCCACTTGCTGGCCGGCGTTCAGCAGGCAGAGGCTCCGCTAGAGCAGGGCTTCCAGCCGAGCCCACGCAATTGTGCTGTGGGAAGAGCGGAGACCTCTGTGGTTGGTTCGTGTTTCAGAAGCCACTTGTGTGTGGAAGCCTCTTGGCTGGGCACTACTGGCCTTGCAGAAAGACCTTGCTTTATTTTTATTTTTTTTTTTACTCACCAATTCACTCACCAGGCCAAGAGGAACCCCGGGAACTACCAGTGGACCCAGCAGCATGGTCACGGCTGAGCAGACATTGATGGCTTTGGTGCAAGGGTGAAGATTAATGGAGTTAACGACTGAATCACCTTGATCTTGCCAAAGCAGCTGTTTTGGGGTCCTGGTTTGAGTCCCTATAAAAAGCCTGTGGCTTATAAAAGAAGAGCCACACGTAGTGCTAGAAGCCCCAACCTTTCTCTGCTCCTCAGGTTCACAGCTTCTTTGGAAATAACACTGCCAGAGCTGGAGAGAGTCAGGGCAGGGTGGTCCCTTCTGCTCCTCACCCTGACAACCCTCAGGGTATCCACCTTTCCTTGCTGGTGTCCCACTTCGGGTTATGTCACCCCCTGGGGACATGAGCTGGTGGAGAGGGGTTTGCCCAGAGCAGCTGATGAGCAGGAGCTTGTTCTCCCTGGCAGTAACCTGCCAGCATGGCCATGCCCGGGGTTAGACCGGATCACAACTGCCCTTAAAACTTCTGCTTCATCCTCCGGTTGCTCCTGGTCAGAATCTTTCATCTGTTTTGGGAAAGTTTGGTTAACTTTCATGTGGTTTCCAAAAAAGAAAATCATCCACCAGAATTTCCTGTTATGCCATCAGCCTCCAGCCCGGCCAAAGGGAGAGTTTACTGTTGTTTACATAGCTGCAAAAAATGTACTAGGACCTTCCCAGCCCAAGGTGCCTGCTTATTCTTAAAGCCTGGCCTCCCCAGGTTCCCAGTGCCATTCGCAGCTGTGTTTCACTCCGCAGGCTCTCGTTTCTGGGGAGGGAATTTCTCTGAGGCAGGAAACCATGTCTCCACATGCCTCCGTGCCATGCCTTGTGCCAAGGGGCCCTCATGCTAACGAGGGATGCAGGATGCTCCGGCGATTGCAGCTGGAGCCAGGAGAGCCGTGGCTGCGTGGGAAGCTGCACTGAAAGCTCCTGCTGCCAGAAAAAATGCCATAAAACTCATGGCATCTTCTGGTTGGGAATGGAAGGAGGGGATAGGCTCTTGGTGCAGCAGTTGGGGTGGGTGAAAGGAGGGACCATAGGGCAGGAGGGAAGCAGCACATAGAGCTTTCCACGAAATCTTGCCGCTGTTCTGGGAATGATGCTGAGCCCTTGTCAGGCAGCAGCCAGGCTTGGGACCCCATCTAAAAGGCCTCTGAGAGCAGGGTGAAGGCAAGCAAACAGCCCCTATCACGGGAGGGTTCCTGGAAGCCAAAGGAGAACATGTGGTCTCATGTATTTTTGTGTTAATTGGCCTGTTTCTGGGTAGTGGGGTTTGGCATATGGAAAAGTGGGTGCTTGCACAGGAAAATAAACTTGTCCTTTGAAGTAGACTCGGGCTGGGATTTGGAGAGCACAGGGAGAACTGCTGTAGCCATCTGCTCTCTGTGCCTCTGCTGTGGGGGGCCTCCAGTGTCCTCCACACAGTCCCAACGAAAAACACCCTGTCAGCAAACGCTGGTTTAAGAGTGTGTGTCAAACAAACCATCCATCCTTGGAGGTCCAGCTGATGTCTGGGGAGGCAGCTCTTGTAAAGCAATCCTGGCTCTTGGTCATCACCCAAAGGGGCACCATGGGAATATATATATATGGGGAAAACCCCACCATAGTCAGGGGGTCAGAGGAGGAGAGGAGCCATTTTAATTTGTACCTTCTAAGTGCTGGAGGCATCATTTAAGTCCTGAATGCCCAATTACCCAATACCTTCAGCTGTCTAATGATATGCAACGCTGCATTTGTTTCTTCACTGAGACCCAGGGCACTCACTGCCACGGGACTGGGCTGCTTGGTTTTGGCAGAGCATCACGTGCCTAATGGAGAGCAGCAAAACCCCTATACCTAGAGGTGATATCTGCAGTGATTTCAAGGGCTCTGGTCTTTGAATAGCTCTAGAAGACCTGCCGTGAAGGTAATCTCGTTTGCCATGAAGCTCCTTTCACCTGCAGGGGTTTCATTTCCCAGTCGAAAGAGCCGAACCCCTGAGCTTCCCCCAGGGCACTGATCACAACCCATAAAGTGCCACTGAGGTTTATGAAAGGAATAGCTGAGTTATGTTGGTCACACATCATATTTGAAGTTTATAAAGGGTTAATAAAAAATTAACGGGCAGTTTCGCAAATGGTTACTCCCTTTGGTGCCTCATTAAGATCAATCTATAATGCAAAGTATTCAGACCTGTACTCTGCTTGTGATTAGAAATAATTCGGTTTCAGCTTTTTCTGGTGAGAAAGATACTCAACAAAAACATAGTTCTTCGCAATACGCAAATAAAATGTTTGAAACGGCTTGCTCTTTAAGGAAAAAAAAATCGATTTTTAAACATATATTTTGGTTTTATGAGTAAAAAAATATCAGTTTTACTTGTTCCCTCTCTTTTTTCCTTTTCTAATATGGAAAACTGCAAACAAAATTAAAGCTGCAACCTTTTTCATTATATACTCAACCTTTTTGGCCAGACTGACTTTAAAAAGCAATTCATAAACATACCCTTAACAAAGAGTCTGTTACATAGCTATTCATTTACAATATTCTTAAAATTATAGAGCCAAATCTCTAAATCTTCACTTTGCTTTTCCATTAGTGGAAATTTGTGTAAGTAAAGAGTGAAAAAAGAAGTTACTTTTGACCTAAGTAAGCCTGTGAAAATTTTGCCCAGGTAAGAAGTGATAAGGATTTCAAAATATGATCCTTAGGAAAATCTGTCTGCAAGGTAAAACAATGAAAATCATTGTTTTTCAGCATCTTTTATAATTTTTAAAAGCCAAAACATTCTCCTGTACGTCTTTTAGTGGATTTTGGAAAATGTTTCTTTTGCAAAGCAAGGCCAGAAGAGTGGAGACTGCAGTGCAGTCTTCTCGGGGTCGCCTCCCTAATCGAAACCAGCATCACATTATGCTTTCCAATAAAAAGAATGTTTTACCCAACTGGAGCTCCAGTCCTACAGTAATCAGTCAGAATGCAATTATCCATCCTGGAATTAGATGAGTACAGCTAGTAAAAAAAAAACAAAAACAAACCAAAAAAAAACCCTAACCAGTTAAAACTATTTTTATTAATTTTTTGCTTTTCTGTTTCCCTAAATGAAAAACTACTTCCAAAATTTGTTTAAACTGAAATGTACTTTCTTGAACACCAAACACTGGAAAAGACCTCTTTTGATGAAAACTATACTGTTTTATGCACTCTTCCTCCAATTCAAACTTGGCAAAATAAAAATGTAACTATAAAAATTGCTTATTGACTTTCTCTGTGGGAAATACCTCCTATATTCTGAGTCCTCGCGCTGGTGTTAACAGTGAAGTTATACAATGGGCAGCTTCTCTGCCCAACAGTGGGTGCCCTGGGAAGGTAAGTCAAGTCCATCAGTTTCAGGAGAATCCTTGCATGTTTATGTGTTAGTAGATGAACAGACCCCGATCTTCTAGAGGAGGGTGTAGGACTTCCAGGGGTAAAGCAGTTGAGGAGGCCTTGGGTTTCCATCTCAGCTGCAAGGCAGCATTTCATGGAATCATGGAACTGTCAGAGTTGGAAGGGACCTCTAGAGACCATCCAGTCCAACTCCCCAACTAAAGCAGGAACGCCTAAAGCACATCACTCAGGACTGCATCCAGGTGGGTCTTGAAGATCTCCAGAGAAGGGGACTCCACACCCTCCCTGGGCAGCCTCTTCCAGGGCTCTGCCACCCTCACCAGAAAGAAGCTTTTCCTCATATTTGAATGGAACTTCCCATGTTCCAGCTTGAGCTTGTTGCCCCTTGTCCTATCGCTGGAAACCACTGAAAAGAGTCTGGCTCCAACATCCTTTACCCCACCCTTTAGATACTTATAAACATAAATGAGGTCTCCCCTCAGCCTTCTCTTCTCCAGGCTAAAGAGTCCCAGCTCCTTGAGCCTTTCCTCGTAGGGGAGGTGCTCCAATCCCTTAATCATCTTCATTGCTCTACACTGGACTCTCTCCAGTAGTTCCCCGTCCTTCTTGAACTGGGGAGCCCAGAACTAGATGCAGTATTCCAGTTGTGGCCTCACCAGTGCAGAGTAGAGAGGGAGAATCACCTCCCTCAACCTACTGGCCACACAGTCACCTACATAAGTTCAAGCAGCCACCTACAAAAGTTCTGAACTGGGTCCCTCCAGTCCAGGTTCTGTCTCCAGCAGGAAAAAGACACACCAGGAGAAGGGCACATGGTGTTTCTCTAGCTACCTCCAGCTCGGAGAATTTCCTCAGCCTTTATTTATCAATCCCTCTGGATTGCTCCTCCAAGTAGTTGTCCAATCTCCCCAGGACCCTAAGTAAACTTTTCACACCCGTAATTCCCCTTGGCAAAGATT
Organism: Gallinago undulata; assembly: GCA_026546715.1. Classification (NCBI taxonomy): domain Eukaryota; kingdom Metazoa; phylum Chordata; class Aves; order Charadriiformes; family Scolopacidae; genus Gallinago; species Gallinago undulata. The sequence continues at coordinate 3,446,462 of JAOTQQ010000041.1, read as the reverse complement.
TGCACTGATCCGTTACCCAGCGCGTGGGGGGGGAAATACCTCCTTTTGTTTATTTTCAGCTTGGCTCCTGGTATCTTTTCATGGCGCTTCTCCTCTCCCCCATCCCTCCCAGACATGGTTCAGTTCTGCTTGGGGAGGTAGGTTTCCCACATATGAATCATCCGCAACACTCCCCAGAGCATTTCTTGATGCCCTCCATTCACGTTAAGTAACCAATAAATTTCAACCGCATTCAGCTTGTGGGGGCTGATAAGATCACAGTGAGAAAGGGGGACGGTGCCAAAAATATGGAGCTTTTTAAAGGATGTGCCATATAATGCTTTTAACATTTGCAGTCCTCAAGGCCAAAGGGATCATTAGATCATTTACTGTGACCTGTATAATGCAGGCTGGAGAGTTTTGCCTGCTTACCCCCGTGCTGAACCCAACCATAGCTGGTGTTTAAGTGAACGGGTAACACTGAAGGTATTAAAAGCACCAGTACATGAAACTGCAGCTCCAGTAGCAAGGAAGGACAATGAATCTGTCAACCGGGGGCCACCGTCCTGGGACTGGAGAAGGGAAAAACTGGTGCCTAAATTCACGCAAGTGAGTTAAGGAGGGCAGGATGCTCGTGGCTACTGCGTGCCCATTAGCTGACCTCAGTGTTGCGGAGGGTCTGGGAGCAGAGTTGGATGCAGAAGGATGGGAAATGGAGAAAATCCCATGTGGTTTTGTTAAGGACAGATTGTGCCTCTGTAATGCAATATATAATCATAGATATTCAATGAGATAACTGACTTCTCTGACAAGGGGAAATAACCGTCCAAATCTGACCATAACCAATTTAATATCGGGCTTGAATAAAAAAGAAGTGGGGATCTGGCTACAGGGTTACACTAGAAACCCCTTGTACCTTCAATGGCATTACAGGTCAAAGAAAAAATTTCCTGTTTCTGAGGGGCTGGGGGTAGGACAGGACATCAGAGGATCATGTGGCACTAGTGAAAAATGCAGGTAGCACAACAGTAGGTGATATTGCCAATTCTGAGCACTATCATAGAGGTAGGCAAAGTAATTTTGTGGAGTGACAGACAGCAGGCCACACAAACACAAAGTCAAGTGCAAGCTGGAACCATTCCCTGAACTGGACACCAGTGATTTGCAAAGGAGAAGATAGGAGAGACGGATATACCCCTTCATTGTGGACTGACTATGGAACACCAGCATGAAAATAACTAATATATTGGTCATGTACACATTTAGGGTGGAAATCAGAAGACATTTGATCCTTAGAGACACAGGACTCTGGACCCCTCACCAAACTCAGGGCATGAAGAACCTGGAGCTGCTTGTGTCACACTGGTAGGCACAATCCTGGAATTAGAAATGAAAGCTTGTGGGATGATGTGTTGGGTGTTGGACTGTCTGGAATTTCCAAGAGGGGTTAGAAGAAGAGCTGATGCCCATGTTTGTCATGCAGCATTTACAGCACATTAAATTAATCACAGGCTTTGGAACTTCCTGGCTCTTGCAGGGGATGAGCATTATTTCCTCACAACAGCTCCTCTCCCACTCCTTGTGCAATCACACTCCTGGGTTAGGATTTTTGTCTTTCTCTCAAGCTTTGGTGCCTGGTTCCGGCCAGACCTGATGACCACAACACCAAGACGCTTCTCAGGTGGGCCTTGCTCTGTCATAAAAGCATCAGTAGATCTGTGCTCAAGCAGAAATTTTCTCTCAGCTCAAACAAGCATTTGGGACATTTGGGACTCCTGCTTCTGCTACAGGCTGGGTCATGGGCCACTTCCAAGTATCATTTGCACCTGGCTTAGTTCATCCTACTGCGTGGTCCAAGGCTCTGGAAGCATGCTTGATCTCTCCCTATCTCTTCCTGTGGCACACCAAATTTTTTGAGGTTTTTTGAACTTCTGTCTAGAGAGGTCAGTAGTGAGGTTTTTCCCTGTCCCCTGGGCAAGGTGGAAGGCACGTGTGTGGCATCACACTGTCGACTCAGTCAACGAAAATTTGCTTTTTCTCTTCAATTGGGTAATTCTTGCTGCACTTGCTGCATCAACACATCAGCTGCATTACAGAGCGGGCTTGGTCACCTGCTTTCACAGCAGCAACTGGGAGTAAACCAGAGCTCTAACAATGCTCATGTATGGAATATTATTTTTGATGAGGTGGCGTCAGTGAAAACATAAGGAGAAGAATGAGCCCCATAAATGCACTCTTTCTGCCTCCCAGGAGCTGGCTTTGATTGTTTTTCTCCGTTTTGGCACCTTGTCAGGGGCAAAGATTCTTCCCCAGGACAACACAATAGAGGAATAAAGCTGTTTTTCATATTTGTCTCCATGGCCACCTCCTTCTTTTCATATTATCGCTTTTTCTACTGGGGCTGAGGGCTCCAGCTGACACTCTTGCTCTTGGTGCTGCATGGAGTAAGAGATGCACCTTGCAGAAGCTCTCAGCTTGGGGGATAATGCAGGACTATGGAGGATGGACTTGACAAAAGCTGTAAAAGGGTCAGTCAGTGCCTGAGCAAGGAAAAGATGTGGATTTCACGTTGGCTGGTTTGGTGATTGATGGTTGTCTCTGAGCTCTTGGAGAGCCACATGGCTCAATGTGACCATCACTAGTGCGTGTGGTCACCCTTGAGGGACATGTCAGCCAGAGACAATACTTGTCCATGGCAATGAGAAGCATTTTGTCCCATCCTGCTACAGCTTCAATCTAACATATGGCAGGAATGTGACTGGTTTCACCAGCCCTACAAAGCAGACTCAGCCTTATGAATACTTCATGTCACTGTACATTGAAGGGACAAGGAGGGAAACATCACAGGAAGGACATGGACCTGTTGGAACGGGTCCAGCGGAGGGCCACGAGGATGATCAGAGGGATGGAGCACCTCCC
>JAOTQQ010000041.1:3426694-3439884 GCA_026546715.1 Gallinago undulata | reverse complement strand
TCCCTGGACGTGTTTAAGAGTCGTTTAGATGTGGTGTTGGGGGATATGGTGTAGGGGAGAATTTTGTAGAGTAGGGTGGATGGTTGGACTCGATGATCCCAAGGGTCTTCTCCAACTGAAATGATTCTATGATTCTCTGATTGCTCAGACAAAGGGCTGCTTGCCCCAAAGAGTCTACAGTCAAAGCCTTGCTGCAGAGAGGACTCGTGGTCAGAGTCTGACCTGCACAGGTTCCACTCATGTGGGCTTTCAGCTCCTAGCCACATGCTCTAGAACCACTAGGAATAAGTTTTCCATCTAGGTCCTTCCAAACCCATACTGAAAATGATGGTCTTAGTAAAATTTTACGCCACACTCTAAGGTTTATGAGCCTGTAACGCGTAATTTACCCCCGGTAAGGGACGCAGCGGTGGTTTCGTGCTCCATGTAATGCTCAGCCAACACCAGCCCTAAAGATAGATCATCAGCGTTTAAATTGTGAAAAGAATGTTGATGACATTTTCTTTTCTTTACTCCACTAAAGACAAGAGAGGTTCATGTAAAACATAAGTTCTGGCCCCTTTCCAACTTTAATGCAATTTACTGCAAAAGTGCTCACTTTTTTAATTAAGCTGGAATGCTGCTACTCTTCGTAGGAATGCAAAACGAGCGGGTTACTGACAGAGGGAAGGGCTAATGACTGCAATCTGCTCCTAAATGAGCAGAGCGAGGCTTCGCCACCTCCGCTGGGCTTTGCTCAGGAGCAAAGTTTGCTCCAGGGAGAGGGCAGCGATGGGTCCCCGCGAGCAGAAAAGCCCGTTCAAATGTCTAAGGAGTAATTCTGCGAGCCTCTTCCCTCTTCAGTGAAGTCACCATGATCAAGTGGCTGGGATGTGAATTTCATAGGCTGATTTAGTTTCTGAATAAATAAAAGTCTGGAGGGTTTTTTTGGGTTTTTTTTTTTTTTTTTGAACTTCAAATGGCTCAAAATGAAAAATCTACACCCCCTCCACATGTGCCCGTAGCAGGCTGTTTATGAAAGTAGAGCATAAAATATTTGATCATGGTTTTGATCCAGAACATGCAAACATTTGTCCTCTTGTGCTGGCTTCACCTGGTGGCTTTCATTTTCTTCGACATAAAGACAGGGTGAAGCAAAGTAATAGAAAAATAGAAAACATCTTTGTCGAAAATGAGATTGCAGCTGTGTAACTGGAGCGCACAACCATAAATCAGAATGTCAAATCCAAAGCACATGACTTTTTGCGAGTTCTCCATGTGTGCTATAATGTGATTACAGCCTGGTTACTATTATGATTTAAAACAAAGTCTTTCATGCTAGAAACAAAATGCGGAATGTGAGCAGCCTGGGGGAGAGAGAGACGGGAGACTTAGCCCTGCCTGTCAGAGGTGGGCTAGAGGGTTTCAAGTGCTTCTCCGTCAGGTGTGAGGGGATGAGGGAAGGACTCAACCCCAGCTTTGGCAGCAGACTTAACATCAGGGACAAATTAGCCGGTGGTGTTCGGCTCTGTCTAACAATCCTCAATTAGGGATGGGGTAGGTTTCTGTCTCCCCACGTCGTAGAAAATCCTGAAGCCAAATACACAGATTACAGAAGTCATTCTTTTCTGTCTATCACATAAACAAATGCTCCAGCTGTTATTGCTAAGATTCCAGTTTGAAAACTTGGACTTTCTTGTATAAACTTCAATGTAATGGTATTTAAAGTGTCATAGACAATAAGCATCTAATCCTAGTCAATAAATTGCAGACTGGTTGCATGAGCTTCGAGAGCTGTTAAAGACAGCTGTGCTTTTTTTGTAATTCAAGTCATTTCCAAATTGGGCAGCCCTCCTGGTGTATTTTCAGACAAACACAGTGTGCTCAGAAAATGTGTTGTTTGGAGCAGCACGAGCATGAAGGCAAGGGCGTCACATCACCCGGAGGCAGAGCGGAGATCGCGTTCCCCATTTCTAAGAAGCTCAGGTTGACGAGGGGGAATCGCTGAGATGTCTGTGAATTTATTAAATGGCCCTACAGGTCTCCCACGGGAGAAACGTGGAGAAGAAGGGGAATATTCCGATTAGCTTTGGTTGAGGCAGCAATATAAATGGGTCTGTAGAGACTCTCATTCCTTTCAGAGAGAGGGGAAAGAGGGCAAACATTTTTTAGCTATCACTCAGCAGTGTTTTGGGGAGCCGGCAGGCTGTAAGGGCTGAAGAAGCTGGACAAAGCAATATTTTCCCAAGATCAACCTTCTGCTGTGCTGCTGAGGAAGGCTGGTTGGAGCCACATGGGCTCCACCAATGTGAGGTGCCTGGGACACGTCTCAATGCACATGGATTCTCCCACCGGGATCAAACACGAGGGGTCAGAGCAGAGGCTCCCTGGGTAGCAAATTTTGGGATCGTGATCACAGTTTTGCAGGAAGAGCAGCAACCACCAGCCTCTCTAATTCCTCTTGTTGACCCCAGCAGGAGAGCAACACTTCTGAAGACCAGACAGGTGCTTGCAATAAAGCCTTCAGAGCCTCCCCACCAGGCTCAGGGTGGAAATCTTGGCTCATGTATATATGTGCAAGGTTATTTCAAACGTTACATTTGAAACTGGTTAGCACGGGGTCACTGCCTGGTATTGAGAGGTGCCCCGTGGGATCTGGTCGAGGCGAAAGGTGTCTGCGCACTTGCTGCTGGGCTGTCACTCTCCCTCCGTTGGCAGCTGTGGTGAAAAACATCCAGTTGAGCTGTTTCAAGGGTATTTTTCCACATCTGTGAGCACCGGGCAGATTAATCTCTTTCTTTCCCTCCCACCACCTCCCCTGGTAAGACATTTTATGACCATCAGACGGTTTACACCTGAGAAGCAGCCTTGCCTCCTGCAAGGGTTGCTCCACGGTGCTCAAACATCTGCCCCCTCAGCACGTATCAAATATCCTTCTCCTTGTCAGCAGCATGAGGAAAACAGACAATCTGGCGGGGAAAATATAAATCAAAAGCCTCCACTGCAGGGCAGGATTTTGACGGACCTTTTCATGGGGCCGCATCCCCGCCAAACTCGCCTGGGGGTGCCCGAGTCCCACCGAGCACCTGCTGCAAGGGCATCCCACCACCAGCATGGGATTAAATAGGTGTAAGAAAGGTGAGGTTTTTTGTCAAACCCACGTCCCCTTGCCTGGGTTGGCCCAGCACTGTGTGGGGAAGGGTCCCAGGATGGCCCCCAAGCCCACAGCCAAGACCCTCTCCTGGAGCCAGGAGCCTTGGGCTGGATTTCCAGCTTGGCCACAGGCTTCCTGTGTGGTCTGGGGCAAATCATACGCTGCAAGGACCGCTCTCAGTCGACTGATATTTTGAGAGAGCCGTGGTTTGGCAGGTGAAGGAGCTGCATACGTACGCGGGGTGGGGGGAGGAGGTTTTATTATTAGCCCTGGTCTCAACAGAAGCGCCGGCTCCGTCTGCGCACGTCGCGATTTTGCAAGAGCCTGGGCGCGAGGTTTGGGCTGAGAGCCCTCGTTGGAGCAAGGGTTTCATCCCCGCCTTGTGTGCAAATGGCAGCATCTCCGGGAAAGCGACCCTCGCCGGTGCGAGCGGCCGTGAGACTAGTCCATCATCACGTATGTTCTCAGGAATGCGCGCTTGTGTGGGTCTCTGTAGACAACCCTGATTCATCACCTCCAGAGCAATTAATAAAAAGGCGGCTGGCCCTTCCCCAATATATCGAAAATGATTTGCAATTTGAGAGTGAGAGTCAGTGTTGTTTTTCACATGGAATCAGTTTAATTAATCACACTGTTTGAACAGCTGGGTCCGCCACGCATTTCTACTCGAGTTCAGCATTCCTAGAAAACTTGTCAAGTATGAATCAAAATAATACCATCTCCCTGCTTCCAATGATTAATCACATATCTCTCCTTCTCATTCACACCTAAACATCAGCTAAATCAAAAGCAGCCTTCTTCCCCACCATTGAGTTTGTGGCCACTCGCCAGTCTAGGATAAATTATCTAGAGAAGGCTTTGAAAAGCTGTTGGTCTACCCTCAAACTTTTGTTATCAACGTCTGTTGCAATTCACATGTATTTGTAGTCTCCAGGAGCCAGAGACCGCACAGGAAATGTGCGCATTCCAAAATTAGGGATTTGTGGCACAGAATTAAAAAAATAAAATTAGTTTCTAGCATCTGGACGTCCAAGCGAGGTATTTGCGGGAGGTCTCCAAAGGGCATCTGAACAAAGGGCCGGAGATCTGAAGAGTATGGCTCTGATTTCCAACGTGAAGTCTGCTACATCCTGAACATTTCTGTTTGCTTAAAGCAAGGCTTTGTCTTTGGCTTTGCAGCAGTTTGCCGACGCAGATGTATTGTGGTCACTAACACCATGTATGTGCTGCGAGCTTGGGCCATCAGGGTTCATGCAGGAAGCGGTGGCTGTGCAAGCAAGGATGAACTCACAAGAGGTGAAGGCACGAGGGGCTTCTCCATGGGTTCCTCCAGGTCTGGGGGGCTCTTGGCAAGTGGGTGAAAACAGCAAACAAGTGGTTTTGAGAATGCCAAAGTGAAGATGTTTGTAAAAACAAAGGAGAGCTTCAGGCAGAAATGAGGAGTTTCTCGCTTTGAGGGCAGAGAAGAACATTTTAGGTTGTTTGAATTGTCTACCCTGATGGAGTCATAGTAGAGCAGGGCTCTTACCAAATCCTCACCACAGAAACCTGCTCCTGGCCCTGGGGAGAGTCATGGCTTGTTGTCCTCCAACCATGCAAGGAGGCAGGAATATGCCATTGGGAATGAGCCTTGAGAAAGCAAAAAGAGGTTAGAAATAGCTGAGCCTTCCCTGAAGACCACCCAAGATGAGCTAAATATGGGGTTTATTTTAAGTGGGGTTGGGATCAAAGAAGGAAGGAGATTAGAGCCAATAGGGAGCTAAAAGGTAACATCTGGTCCTTTTCAGTGATCACCAATGGAAAGAGGCTTTCTCTGGAGAACCAAAGTGCCCAGAGTAGCCTGTCCAGCATGTCAAAGAGGTGCAAGTGGGAATTTGGGCTTAGAGATGTCACTCTGGTGTCTTCTTCTGGTCCTAGCATCTCCCCGTGTTGCATGAGAAGGACATCAGGCCTGGAGCCATCCTCTCAATCACCTTAGAGGCTGATGGAGCCACCTTAACCCATCTGTGCTACATGGAGGCACTTGAGATGCCTTGAAATGAGGAAAGCGCTGTCTAAAGAGAATAAATACCATCCTGGCATTGACTGATGCTTGTTACAGCATCACAGGGCCAGGACAAGGCAACATGTCCCATCTCCAGGCAGCACTGCATCCTCCAGGGACAAACACATGAACAGACAAATCGGAGGCTGCTCCCCTACCTTCCTCTCACCTCTGTCTGCCTTGACATTAGTGACATTACACCCCTACATTCCTCATGAGCGAGTTCTTCCCCAGTTCCATGGGACACACTGAAAAAGATGGGCAGAGAAGGGTGGGTGCAAGCTTTGTGTCCTTCCTGGGCTGGCTGTGAAAGACTCTGATGGGGGACCATCAATCCGCCCTTGTCACCAGGGGTGCCAATTAACCAGAGTAAAGTGCCTCTGGGCGATAAGCAAATCCAGTCATTGACCTTCTGAGGACTGAGCGATTGCAGGACAAGTCCTTAACTTGACAGCTTAGTGGGCAGCACATGACAAGTCCCTGTTGCCGGAGGCGAGCTGCCTTTTCCCAAGGGTTCCCTGTCTGCTTTTTAAGCCCATGGTCCAGTATTTTGGTGGTGATTTTGCTAATTCTTAAGGAGTGGAAAAGGGTGGGTGTCGTTCTCTCATGATCATTGTGTTTTTCCATCTGCTGCCGTCTGCTGACCCGTCTTGCAAAAGCTTTGCCATGACTTCTGGCAGAGCAGATGTCTTGCAGGCTTTTAAATAGTGACACATAACTACATTTGCCAGAGAACGTATGTCAAATCGCTCGCCAGTGTTTTGTCCTTAAATGTGCTGTTGGGTGACATCCCCTTGTCTGCTGCAAATGTATTAAATACCAGATTTCTGCAAAAACTAGCCCTCAAAATGAGTCATGTGCTGGCGTTCAAAGTAGCTGGGCAAACCTGGCTTGCTCTGCAGATCCTTCAGGATCTCTCAGCCATGCTATTTAGCTGCCCAGGGTTGTACATGGTGGCAAAGGGAGGGAATAATCTGTCCCCTACATCCATCACTGTCAGGAAAAGCAAACCCGGATGTATCATGTGGCAAACTCAAGGATCTTTCTAACAGGGATGACAACAACATCAAGATGGGAGTATCTGAGGAGGTCTCCAGCACCGGGTTGACCTGATTCTGCCAAGGGGCAGGAGGATGGATGGAGGAGGACTCTGGAGTCCTCCCAGCCCTGGGACCCACACATCTGTGCACACGAAGGATGTGACGATGAAATCATTGTGCTGCTCCCTCAGGCTTCTCACCCACAAATTCTCCCCATCAGATCCCACTTCTTCTATATGTTTCTGGCAAGAAAATGCATACTTTGGAAAAAAAAAAAAAAAAGAAAAAAAAAGACAAAAATGGAAGTTTTGCCTCTGTCCACCCAAGCAAACCGGAAAGTTGCATGTTTAAATATGGTTGTTCTATGAAGTACTGAAAAACTATTTTGGAAAATTTCCCATCAAAGCAGATGTGCCCTTTTAACTTGAATCTGACTAAGGACCCTGTTTTTCATTCACATTGCAAGAACTGCTGAATATAAAGTCATTAAGAGGAGCTTTCAAGATTGCTTGGGCATACTTAACATTTTTTAAATGTTAAGGGATTAGTTTTTCAGTAAAAATACCGTATTTAAAAATGAAGTTCATCTATAAAGTATTTTGATAGTCAATGATAAAATTATTTTCAGCCTTTTAGTCTCAATAAATACCTCTTAATAATTCCCATGTATTCATCATCCCTTTATTTTCTGTTTTGTCATTTGTTTTAATGAAAGTTTCATAAAATATTATATCGAAATGATACATATACATCTTATTGTTCTGATAAAGGCAAAAATGTTACACAATATTGGAAAGTCACTAGCAAAACTTTACAAGGAAACGTTGTTTTATAAAACCAGCAAAAATCTAACAAAACATATGGGACATTAGTAGAATTTTTGAAACATCTTAGTTTTTTTGTCATTAGATATGATGTGTGGATCTCTTGAGTCACCCAGAAAAAAAGCTGTATTCTGCATATTGGTAATTCCAGTTCATATATGAACTTCAGTGTTAACTGTAGCTAGAGCTCTGCTGGGTCATTCACTCAAAGGGGATGACTGTATGAATCAAATCACAAATTACTGGACTCAGTAGAACTGCAGGGTTAAATACCAGGACCAAGGTTAAGATAAGAAGTCAGGCTGAGTGATCATATAAGGCCTTGCTATGTTTAACTTTCAATAAACCAACATTTTTCTTATGAACTTTCTTATTTAAAAAAAAAAAAAAAAAAGCTAAGCAAGCACTGCTGTGAGAATATGAAGCTGATGTGCTAATAAAGCAGCTTACCCTTCAGTGACATTTAGGAATTTGGTGTTCCAGCAGGAATACCTAGATACAGAAATTTCCGTTTCCTGGAGTCATTGTCCTATTCAAACAAAATGAAATAGCCTTAGTGACTAAACCAAGACAGAACAGAACAGAAAAATGCTCTTCTCCTTACTGATGGAAAAATAAATATGGAAATGACAAATATGTAAATGACAAAAAGAATGTCTCATTGAGGTACTATCAACTACAAAATTTCTTATTCCAGAGGACTGACTCCAGGAAATCTGAAAAGGAGTCAAAATGCTATTGGTTCCTATTTCATTACTTTGCTTCATTCATATCAATTATAAACTTTATATAGTTTATCATATAAATAATATGCATTAGTTATACCTGTTATCTGAAGAAACATCTTAGTTACAACAAATATCATCAGTATCTGGCACCAGAAAACTGCCTTAATTGACACAGTTTGTTTGTGGGGCTGCTATTTTTATAAATAAAGTCTTATGGACTTCATGTTTTCATTTTTCCACTGAAATTTCTCATAACCAATGTAGTAAACCAGGAAAAAGTACAGATATGAGTAATAAGATTACTACAGTTTTATGGTATGGGAATGCTTCTATATTAAGGTTAATTTACCTGAAAATTCTGTTTGGAAGAACATGTCAGCTGAAGGCAGCTATAAGAAATTATACAGTTGTGAATGGTATGGAAAATGTAGATAAAAAATTATCATTTACTGTTTTTCTTAAACTGAGTGTATAATTGGGTACCTAACTGAAAACAAAAAGGAAGCCTATAGAGCCTATTTTTACAGGAAGTTTTTAGATACCACAAGTGTAAGTAGGATCAAAAAAAGAAGCCAACATGGCATCACTAAAGGCAAATCGTGTCTGACAAATTTGGTGGCCGCCTACAATGGGGTTAAAGCATTGGTGTAGCAACTGACATCATCTGCCTGGACTTCTGCAAAGCATTTGACAGTGTTCTGCATGACATCCTTGTCTCTAAATTGGAGAGACATGGATTTGATGGATGAACCTCTCAGTGGTTAAGGAACTGGATGGATAGTCACACTCAACGATTTGCATTAAACAGCTTGATGTCCAAGTGGAGACCAGCGAAGAGTGGTATTTCTCAGGGGTCAGTATTGAGACCGGTGCTGTTTAACATCTTTGTTGGTGACATGGATGTTGGGATTGAGTGCACCTTCAGCAAGTTTGCCAATGACACCAAGCTGTGTGGTACTCTCAATATGCTGAGGGACGGGATGCCATCCAGAAGGCTCTAGACAGGCTTGAGAGGTGGGCCTGTGAGAATCTCATGAAGTTCAAGGCCTGCGGCTGGGACATGACAATCCCACCCACAAATACAGGTAGGGTGGTGAATGGTCTGAGAGCATCTTCTGAGGAGAAGGATTTGGGGGTGCTGGTGGATGAGAAGCTCAACATGAGCCAGAAATGTGCACTTGTAGCCCAGAAAGCCAACTGCATCCTGTGCTGCATCAAAAGAAGCGTGGCCAGCAGGTCAAGGGAGGTGATTTTCCCCCTCTGCTCTGATTTTATGAGACCCTCCTGGGACTACTGCAACCAGCTCTGCCCCCAAGATAAGAAGGACATGGGCCTGTTGGAGCAGGTCCAGAGGAGGGCCACAAAGATGGTCAGAGAGCTGGAGCACCTCCCCTATGAAGACAGACTGAGAGAGCTGGGGTTTTTAAGCCATTCTCCCAAACAGGCCAAAGTCTGCCTTATGGAAGTCCAAGGTGGCTGTTCTGTTGGCTCTATCTTGTTTCTGCAAGAATTGAAAACTCTATGATTTAGTGGTCACTCTGCCCAAGACGACCTTCAACCTTTACATCCCCCACGAGAACTTCTCTGTTAACAAGCAGCAGGTCTAGTAGAGCTTTTTCTCTGGTTAGCTTGCTCACCAGCTGTGTTAGGAAGTTGTCTTCCACGCACTCTAGGAACCTCCAGGACTGTTCCCTCTCTGCTGTGTTGTATTTCCAGCAGATATCTGGGAAGTTGAAGTCCCCCGCAAGAACAAGGGCAAGTGATTGACAGAGCTCTGCCAGTTGCTGATAGAATATTTCATCAGCTACTACATCCTGGTTTGGAGGTCTGTAATAAACTCCCACCATGATATCTGCCTTGTTGGCCTTCCCCTTGATTCTAATCCCTAAACATTCTACCATGTCATTTCCATTATTAAGTTCTATGCATTCAAATGTGTCTCTAACACAGAGGGCCACCCCACCACCCCTCTTTCTTTGTCTATCCCTTCTGAAGTGTTGGTAGCCATCAATAACAGCACTACAGTTGTGTAGGTCTTCCCACCATGTTTCTGTGATGGCAACAATGTCGTAGTCCTACTATACAATGGCCTCCAGCTCCTCCTGTTTGTTGCCCATGCTGCGTGCATTTGTGTAGAAGCACTTAAGCTGGGCTAATTTTCATTTCACGTTTTTTGGGGGGACGAGTCCCAATACCCTCCTGACCACGCTTGGATCCTTCTGCGGTTGCTGACTTATCACTATCCCCGATGCCATCACTACCATGTGGGTTACCATCCCCCATTTCTGAGCCAACAGGCTGCAAGACCTTACTGTTGCTTTTACCAATGGGCACTGGTAATCTGCTCCCAGGCTCCTCATTGGTAATCCTAGTCCCATCCCCATCCCCCTTCAAACCTAGTTTAAAGCCCTTTTAATGAGCCCTGCTAGCTCTTGCCCCAATATTCTTCTTCCCCTTTGCGTAAGGCATGCCCCTCCTGTTCCTAGCAGGCCTGGTGTCCTGTAGATCAACCCATGATCAAAGAGACCAAAGTCCTGCCGGTTACACCAGCCTCGGAGCCAGGAGTTAATCTGTTGTCTCTTCCTGTTTGTCCCCTCATAAATGCCTGCAAGTAGTGGGATGGAGGAAAACACAACTTGTGCTCCTGATCCCTTAACCAGCTATCCAAGAGCCCTACAGTCTCTCTTCATTGCCCTTGAACTACTGGTGGCCACCTAGTAGTGGATAGTAATCCGAGGTCTGGACTAGGGTAAACAGATTTTTCTGTATATCCTTGATCCTAGGACCAGGGAGGCAGTTGACTTCTCTGTGGGATGGATCCAGTCTGCAAATGGGGCCTTCTGTTCCCCGCAGAAGGGAGTCACCCACTACTATTATCTTCCTTTTTTTTCTTTGTAGAAGAAGTCCTAAAGCATGGGGGTGGATGGCTAGCTCTGGGCAACTCACTGCATGGATTTTCATCAACATCCTCATTTACCTGGTTCTCCATTTCCAAAGCCCCATACCTATTTTGCAAGTGTAACTGGGAAGGTAAGGGGGGGCAGGGAGTGTTTTGCTTGCCCCTTCAAAGGCAGGACCTTCCTCCATTCCTCCTTGTCCCTTGGATCCCTCTCTTCTGCCTGGAGACAGGTGGGATGGAGGTCATCCACCTCCAGTACAGGTTCTACCCGATACCAATGCTTCAGGGTATGACTCCACCAATCTATTTCCCTTTCACTTCCTCTGGTGTTTCTAAGTCTTTCTACCTTTTCCTTCAGGTCAACCCCCTGCCTGAGCAAGCAGTTTATTTGATCACACCGCAGGTGGTGTCTCTGGCTCCCTCGGGGACGAGTACCAGGCTTGGGCATTCGTTGCAGCCAGAGACCTGCACCGCTACCGGTTTTTGCAGAAGCTCAGTCTGAGTTCCCACACTCTCCCGTGTGGGGCATTCTGCAGGTGCTGTCGCCATGTTGTTGTTGTTGTTGTTGTTGTCTGGCGCCGGGAGGGGACGAACCCCTATAGGCTGCTTCCCTCAGGCTCTGCGCATGCGCGCCCGGCACGCGCGCGCTGACCCTGCTGCGGCTATGGCCGCTTTTAAATGTGCCGCGGCCCGCCCGGCCCGCCCCCAGGCACGTCAGCCTCTCGCTCCCTCGCGGGATTCCCGACTCCTTCCGGGTCTCTCCTCTCTCCCTCGGCCTCTCCGTTTCCGGGAAGTCCCCTCTCCGTCCCGATCTAGCTTAAAGTTTAAAGCCGCAGCACTCACCGCTGTCGCAGTCCGCCTGCTCTGGGGGAAGCTCGCGCTGTGGCCGCTTTTAAATTTTTTAAATTCAGAAGATATTCTTTACCATGAGGATAAAGACACCGGAACAGTCTGTTCAGAGCAGATGCAGATGTCCCATCCCTGGAAATGTTCAAGACCAGGCTGGATGGGGCTTGGAGTAACATGGTTTAGCGGGAGGTGTCCCTGCCCGTGGCAGGGGGGTTGGAACTAGATGAGCTTTAAGTTCTCTTCCAACCCCAACCATTCTATGATTCTATGATACTGTAATTCAACGACTCAATGAATTACTTAAATTCATCAAGGGTAGAAGCAACTCTGGCTATTATCTATGATGATTAGAGTTCCAGTTCTAGGTCAGGAAATTTCTAGATCACTGGTTTCTGGGAAGATAAAATAAGGCAAATGTCCCTGTATTTGTTTTTTTTTACTTTAATCTTACATTACTAGATAGTCCCACACAGCTAATTTACTACATGTATGGTCTGACCTGGTTTTCTTGGTGGAGTGATCAGACAGAGCTGTCAAGTGTTCTTCCTTGAAACACAGGAACCATTGCCAATGACTCCAAGTGATCAACACTCATGGGACTATTTTGTATGGAAATGTAAATTATGATTTATTTTGCTGGTTTACCACAGAAGGTTTCTTCAATGTTGCCTTTTATTTCTTAGCCTTCTTTCTTTGTAGAAGAAATGTCTGATCTTTGAAGGAAACTGAGTCCAAATGCTATAAATTCAGGTCTTCTCAGCTGTGCTATACTGGCAAGTATGATTAGCCTTATTTTTCATATATCAATTTGATAAGTAGCCTTACTGCTCTTATCTATTGATTTAGGGATTATGAAGATTAATTACACTGCAAATGCTATAAAATTGCATAGCATGCTTTATTTTTTAAAACTTTCCATTTCATTTATGCTATATTTATAAAACAGTCTTTGGACCCAGACTAAGAGGTTAAAGTAAAATCTTAAACTCATTGCAGTAAACTGACAGAAATTCCCATTAATTTCAGAGAGAAGCTTTGACCTGAAACATTTGTATAATTTGGGTAGGATTCATTAGGTGTTTACAAGTCAGGCAGAATAGGCCAAATGAGTAATCTCATCTATGAACCACATGAACAACAGGGGAGAACAACTCTTGATATGATTGATCTGACACTGAGAGTTTCCCAGATAGGGACGAGGACATGAGTCCAGAAATGCCTCCGTCTCCCTAATGATGCAGGGTTTCTAGACAGCTTTAAACTAGATGCCAATCTTTAGAAGAAATTAATTCAGTAATTAAGACCACTCAATGTTAAACATTTCACATCTTTAAATCTAAGCAAAATTAGTCATCCTTAATGTCAGAGTTCTCATTGAATCAAATCCTTCCTAATCTCTATGCACATTTACCTCACAAATTTTAGGCTAAAGGGGGAGGAGAGTTGACTTGTCTTTTTTTTTTTAACCTTCCAAGATTATCAATAGTCAGATTCATTCACTGATTAAAGGACTAACAATTATACCATCTAGAAAACCATAGTCACTAACTGACTTGAAGGAAAGTACTGTGTGCAGTTTTGGGCCCCCTACCACAGGAGGGACATTGAGGTGCTGGAGCAGGTCCAGAGAAGGGCAACAAAGCTGGTGAGGGGTCTGGAGCACAAGTCTTACG
>JAOTQQ010000041.1:3396901-3426594 GCA_026546715.1 Gallinago undulata | reverse complement strand
CCCCATCAGATCCCACTTATTCTATATGTTTCTGCCAAGAAAATGCATACTTTGGAAAAAAAAAAAAAAAAGAAAAAAAAAGAAAAACCCTCGGTTTGCTCTCCGTAATGATACCAGATATCCTGCCAACAAAAATACAAACCCTGAAATGGATCTAGTTCTTTTCCCACATTTTTCTAAATATAAGGTCTGAATAGCAGCTCCAAGCTCTCACTTGGAAGGAAAGCTGCAGCCCAGTGTTGGGGTTTAAGTCAGCAGGGATATGATTGCCTTTGGTGGTACCTCAAGATTGCAACCCAGACGGGGGTTTTCCCTGCAAGTTGCTGCTGGTCGAGCTGCTCTACCAAGGCTGAAGCACGCAGGGAGATGTGTGGGGCCAGCCCAGGCCAGCAGAAGCCTGTTTTGTTGCATCCAAGCCAGTGAGAGACTTTTGTTGGGACAACAAATGGAGTACATCAGCAAGGTGTTGGGATCCTTGAGGTCTCTGGGTAGACTGGGCCACCAAGGGGACTTGCAACCAGGTGAGGAGCCTCTGCTGACCTCAGCTGCCTCTCTGGGGGTTCCATCTGGCTGTATTTTGATCACATCCCAAAGGTTCCCACCTGTGTCCTTATGAATTGTCTTCAAAAGGGCAATGAGTCACACATTGGAGTGGAGCAGTCACACCACCGACATCAAGTATTTCTAGTAGGTAACAGAGACTCTTTCTAGTTTCCCTTCCCACTGCTTGGATTGCAACAAAAATAAAATAAAAAAAAAATAATTAAAGATAGGAGAAAAATATAACCTTGAGGAAACAGAAGTGTTTTTTTTTTTTTTTTCTATTTGTGCATGTGCAGTTCATCCCCCTCGGGTCTTGTAGAGTCTGGGTTGGAGACCACAGGGATTACAACCCAGATGTGCACAGGTATCAAGAGGATATAAAGCTCCTGATGAGTTCAGCAGCATTTGGGGCCAATGCAGCTCAATGTGTGCTGTAGAAGACCGAAGTATGTGCATTTCTGATTGCTTCAGCTCTTTTTAGCTGCTGTTGAATTGCTTGTGCTCTGCCTGGGGCACTCACAGGTGGTATGGATGAACCTGGGAGCACCACAGGCAAGTTCAAGGCCAGGTGGGGAATATCTGACTGTAACGAGCAACCCTCTCAGTGGGTTGGGGTCTACATTAAAACCTGAATAGCTGAGTGTTTTCAGCTGTACTGTCCTCCTGTGAGCTGCAAGCCTTGATTGTCTTCCACCCACACTTTCATCAGGTCCTTTTCAGGCTCTTTTCCAGGGCTTGGATGGCAGTAGGTTCACAGAATCATCTACCACCTCCCCTTTGGGTTGTTCCCATTTGGTCCTTTTTCTCCTCCCAACCCCCTTTGCCTTAGCAGGAGCTGGGGGGGTTGGAGATGCTGTGGTTCTGGAAATGCAGCCCATGCAAACCCTGGCTTCTGCCCTGGAGGAGAAGGATCCACCAAGGAAGCCTAAAGAAAGCCTTTTTGGGTGCTGAAGGTGGGAGTGACATACATGTGGGAGCTCTGCTGGACCTGTCCCCAAGCCAGTGCCACCCTCCTGGGTGCTTCCTCAAGCCACACTTGTCAAACACAGTGTCTGTTGAAAGAAATGACCTTTTTTCCAATGACCTTTTGGAAAAGGTCAGCATTTTGGAAACTGCATTTTTTTCAAAGGACATTGGAAAACACTGATTTTTTTTTTTATTTTTATTTTTTTTTATTTTTCCCCCTTCCATTTTCACTTTTTCCCCTCATTCTCTTCTTTCTGTTCCATTTTCAGTGCCTGGATCCTCCAGTTCTCCCAGTAAATGAAAATGTTCCATCGAGTGGGAAGCTGCAGGGATGTGTCTGGGTGAAGCCTCCCAGGGACGTCTGGCCCCGAGCTCGGTGGGAACGGCCACTCGTTCACTCGCAGCAGACTTTTTTGTGTGTGGCAGTAGCTGAAAAGTGCCTGCTATCTGCCTGCCCTGTTTCAAATGTAAGTCAAAGTCATTCAAAACATTCCCTGTGTTTTTTTATCTCATAAAACTGCTGAAGTACATCCTGTACAGTGAACAAATTACTCAGCTTTAAGCAGATATTTATGCTAATTATCCATGGGAAGCTGTTTCTGCCGTTGTAGTTTTTCATCTGCTGGCATAATATTCGAAAGGTTTTATGTGGCGTTAACTATCAGCAGTAAAATCCCCCAAAAGTAACATGAGAAGGAAGAATCTGCTCCGCATACATTTATTTTCTTTAAATGTTCTTGATTTGCCATCTATGCGATGGAAGTGTTTACACTCGGCACTCCCTCCCCATCACTACAGCAGCGTTCTCTCCCTGCCGGCTCTTGCTTCGGTTTATTTACTGAAGAATATTCATATTTTGTAAATCCCAGGTATTTATTCCCTTGATTATTTTGGCATGGTGCGTTTTGAGGATGTTTGCTTTGTTTTAAGCAAATCCTTTTTCTGCCTTTGAAACACAGAGCACTAGTAAAAACAAAGGCAACAGCAATATTTGTTAATGTAAGACCACGCTCCTAAAATATTTATTCTTTTTTCATATGAAGAAGATTAAATGCTTGCAAAATTCTACAGACACATGCACATATTTGACCCAGAAGGACGTCTCTTGGGATTTGTAACAGCAAATGTGTGTTGAACAAAACGTCTTGGCCCTGTACAAACTTACTTTGTGTTCTAAAAGCCAAAAACTTCATTTTAGCATGACCTTAGAAGAATAGTGATACTTTTAGTATTTCCTGGTATTTGGTGCAAGGAATGTTTTTATTTGAATGCAGATGTCATTTGGTTTACAGGAAGGATTTGGTAACATGTCCATGCCAGTACTGCACTTATCCCAAATTTCCTGCTATGGAGGAAGAACATATGTCAAAGCTCACTGTTTGTTAAATTGAAAAGATTCAGTACACCAGAAGCTTCTCTTCTAAACATTGTGACTTTGTGCAATTTACAGAATGTTCTATCTCCATTAAACAATAAACCCTTGACCCCTGGAGCTGGCTTTCAGGATCCTGCTATTTGAGAAGGTAGACATAATGGATGGCAATAATAAATGAAAAGTTCAAGAGGTTAAGAAAAACTGTTTAATTATTTCTCTAGAGCGTGGGCTGCAGAAGAACTGCATATCTGCCTTCTCTCTTGCAGAAACCCTGCAAGGAATGACTCCGGCGGCGCAGCCCGGGCAGGGTATAAAGCAGGTTGCTGGCCCTCAGCTGTGTTTATGAACAAACGGTCTCTAGATACTCTTCCATCTCTGAACCTTTCAGTTTTCTGTGAGTTAACTCCCTGCCAGCAGCGAGCCCGTGCCAGCCCCACAAACCTCAGCATCTGTTTTGCAAAGATCTTTTATTTGTTAGCATGTGAAAGCTATTGCTCATGTGTGCTTCCCAGCTGCGGCGGGCCCGGGCTTAGTATCTTTAAAGAAATCTTTGCCTTATTTGCTCGTTAAAGGCCAGACACACACAAAGCAGAGCCTTCTCCCCTCCTTACGTGAGCCTGTAACTCGGCCTCTGCTGACAGGTCACCACCGTTCCCTCTGCCTTTCCTCTGTGGTAGAGCACATCCAGGACAAACTTCTTTACGAGAAGAAAATCAGTAGGCTTTTCCTTCCTCCCCTTGAACAGGCATCTCTCTGTTTTGTTTTGTTGGTTTTTTTTTTACGCTCCTGTTTGGTTTCTGTCACATCGCTCGCTGCCTGCAATTACTACTGGCTTTATGATGGGACTGAAAGCCCTGAGCTAAAACCATCCTCCAGTTATGCAAGTCACAAACACCCAGGGAGAGAAAGGCTGCTCCAAAAACATCCAAGGGGAGAGGGCAGGGACAGGGCTGAGGAGTTATGCCCAAGGTCATCCAGCACATCCAGGGCAGGGCCCCAATTGAGAGCCAGCTCCTAAGGTCAGAGCCTTGGCCACCTGCTGAGCAGTGTTTCCTTCTCTTGGACACCCTGTGCCCTCCACTGTGATGTCTCTTGGGAGGTCTTCCATGTGGATGGATGGTGGCGGGGCACAGGTATGGGGTTAGATGCGGTGGTAGGGTCAGCCAAGGAGGAGCTGGAGTATCTCTCTCTACCCTGGTGTATCTCCCCAGTCTGCTTCCAAGGGCAAATGCTCTGCTTTGGGGTCACAGCTTGCCATGCAAGATGCCCAGTGCCCTTTTATGTATCTTGTGTGGCTGGAGGCCACCTCTGAGGGTATTTTGAAAATGGGAAGTCATCATTTAATGCTGAGGCCAGGAGACGGAGCAGATCCTCCTTTTGGGGTAAATCAGCTTGTATATATATAACCTCCAAGATGTCAGAACACTTTGCACTGGCTAGAAAGCTGGTAAGGGGTTTTTTTATGACAGCTTTTGAAATACTTTAAATGCTTTTCACATTCACTTTCTCCTAAACGCCTTGATCTGCAACTTATCCTATCAGGATTCATTTTCCCAGGACAGCCCCGATGCAAGAAGCATGGTTTGACTTTTGTTCTTTTTAAATAAGATTCCTCCAAATCAGCTTTCCTTCTCTGCCTACTGTGTGGGATATGAAAGCATCCCAAACACAAGCCTCTGGTCTCCCCACAGCACCGTCAAGCGGGTGGGAAACGAGACGTCAGGTTGTGACCCTGGTGGGACCCTCTCTGTTTAAATAAACAGTCCGGGTTTCATGTAATGTTATACTCCATCATGAGCCCTGGAACAATAACAGTGCGGGAACCGTTCACGTGACTCCTCCGGGATATATCAACAAACACAAGGAGCGGTGAGCATTGGTGGCTCGTGCTGCGGGTTGGATGGGACATGTTCTCAGTCTGCTGCCAGATGAGTGAAACAGCTTTCCAGAGCCACCACCTGTGAAGCACCAAATAAGAAAGCTTGAGGTAGAAGACTGATTTGGCCCAAAGTAAGTTCTAAGAAAATGTACATGAGAATCTGGTTTCCAAGTGTAGATGTTAGGCAAGAGGGTTTTGTTTGTGGCAATGGAGGGGGTTATCCCCAAAATCTCTTTGCAAGAGGTCTCCTTTTGCACTGGAGCTTGTGGTGCAGCTTCCTGCCCAGGTTTGGTTTCTTTCCACAGGGAGGCTGGTTTTGGTCCATCCACTGTAGTGAGAGGCTTATTTCTTGCAGCCTGTAGGTGTTGAAAAAAACCCCCAAGAAGTCCATGGAGGTTGGAGGTGTCGTGAAGTGAGAACACAGTCTGTCCAGGCTGGTTGCACTGTGTACGGGGCATGGGAACTCATCCTGGCAGAATCACCAAAGCAGAGGATTTTCTCCTCTCCGTCATAGTCCTGGAGTACGTGCCATTTTCCTCACACTGGCTACTTCTGCAAGGAGAAAGCCATGGGATTTTGAGCTTCCTTGGTAAATTCCCCATCAGCTAATGACTAAAATAACGATTCCCCACCCTGTCCCCTCCCTTCCCCTTGTGGGTGTGGTGGGAGAGCAGTCAAAACCTCTCATTTCCACTCAAGAAGGTGGGAGGAGGAGCTTTGGCTCACCGTAAAAGCTGTCCCCATTTGCCCTGGCTGTCGTCCGTATCTGGCCCTTTGGCCTGGGAAGGTTCAAGGAGACCAAATAGGATCATGCTCAGGTCCCTCCCTTGGATGCTATTGGCCACACAAGCTGGCAAGCTCCAGGCTGGGAAGCTTTCATGGCGTCCCTCTCCGGGCATGCTGAGTGCCTCTTGGTTCCGTGCCACCAGGGCAGCTCCCCGTCCACCCGGCATCCCACCAGCACCCATCCAACCCCAGCACACAGGAGGCTTTGGACCGTGTTTGAACCACTCACTGCAGCCCCAATGAGAGATTTAGGCACCTGGACTCACAAGATCCTTCCACCTTTCCCTGTGGGTGATGTGTCCCATACCCTTGTTGCTCCTCTCTGGAGCATCTCCCAGTGCCCCCATCTTTCCTGGACCCAAAGCCCAGACATTATTTCAGCTTGGGGTGGGCTGGGAGGGCTGGGGACTTGTCTGTTCCGTATTGATTCATGTCCAGTTTTCAAGGCTCTTGTTGCCCACGATGAACAAAAAGATTACGCTCATGTTGGGAAAGATTTGCAGGGATTTGTAGGAACCAGGGTAGCCCAATTACAAGTGTGCCTGCACCCAGAGCAATGCTCATGTCCCTGTAGCCCCAGCAGTGTGGTCTTTATACTCTTCCACCTCATAGTGAGGAAAGAGGCGTGCAAGTTCCCATATCAAAGGGGACTTTTCAAATGGTGAGCATGGCCAAGCTGTCACAGCCCCCTCTCTCTCTTTGCAAAGGAGCTCATTTAGACTCCAGCCAAACGCGACCAGCTGATGCAAGGGGAACCTTCCATCTCAACCCAAAACCTCAACTGAAATATATTCCTCCTCATGCCAATGTCATCAGCTGCAGGGTCCCTGTCTCCAGAGCTACTCAAGAAGCTTTCCCATCGCTGCAGGCTAAGAGGTACAAGCAAAGTGAAGGTGGCAACTGGAGAAAGCCCTGAAGTCACCAGTCCCTCTTGAAAGCAAATGGCACATGTTAAGTTTCTTCTCAGGAGATTTTCCTTTTATTTTCTCTTACTGGGGCATACAAAACCCATGGATACAGCAGTATATGACTAAATCCCATGGGTTCTTTGTCAACAGCAATGTCACCCTTTTACAAAGCCACCCTTCATCCAGCCAGGGCAGATACAGACCCACCACACTCATGGTTTTCTCTTTTAGAGTGACTTGGGTATCACTGAGGTCTCTAGTTTCTAAGAAATAGGTGGCACCACACCTTGGCAATTTGATGACAGAGCAAACCAACCATGACAGCAAATTTTCTGCTCCTGCAAGTGCATATGGAGGAGATTGGCAATGGTGGTGTGACCCCCCCACCAGGAAATGTCCCTTGTCACCTTAGCACAGTGGCATCAGGAGGCAGTTTTGGTGGCTTGCAGCTCTTCCAGAGGAATGAGGGGGAGGTAGGTGGCTCAGGAGGTACAAACCTCTTAGGGAAACCCTGGCCAGAGGAAAGCCAATGAAAATAATGACTCACTTGACCCCTCATAAGACAGCCAGCACCCAAAGTTTTCCATGCAGTGTTAAAAAACACCACGCACTGGCCTCAAATCATGTTGGCCATGCCAGACTCCCACCTGTTTATGTGGAAAACTTTATGCACCCAAAGCATGAAATTTTTCAGCATAATGTGTTGGGTGGATCAAGGTTTCCATGTGCTGCAGCGCTGTCAAAAAAATGGTGCCTTAGCCAACACAGGACGATTCAAGGAGGGCACAGAAAGTTTGAGACTTCGGGAACTCATTTGCAGAGAGTCTCTTGCTCCTCAGGTGCTCAGAGACCTCTCACCTCCTGCCCTTTTGTGCAGAGAAGTGCTGCTGATTCAAGCCATCTCTGAAGAATGAAAGAAAAGCCCTGCTCCAGCACTGCTTTGCAGCTGTGCCCTGGGGGGAAGAGCCTCAACACGGGGACCTTCTAGCAACTGAGAGGGTGATGGGTACAAAGCTTGGCACATGTGACAAAATAGGGAGTTGACTTTGGTAAAATGTGGCAAGAGGTAGGATCTAAAAGCAGGAGAGCAGATGATTAGAGAGCCCAGGTAGGTAAGAAGGTATGTGGACTCCGCACAAATAGTTTGTGCCCGAAGATGAAACACAAACATCTTCTCAGAGGAGAACTGCCCTTGTCCAGGAGCAATGTCAGGACTCATGGTGACTGGCTTTAAGCGAGGATGAGAGACTTGTCTGAAGAAACTGAGAAGCTACCTGGACAATGGCAACAGCACTCCTAGATGCTCTGGAGCCCATGAACATGGGATGTAGTGCAACCTCCCAGACAGGTCTTGGGCAAGGGCATTGACCATCCTGATCCCAAACTTCAGTCTTCCTTGCTGCCATTTGAACACTTGCCCCATATCCCATCCCCTGTGAGCATGGAGAACAGAGCATTTCCTTCCTCTTTACAGCAACCTTTTTTATATTTTTCCTTCAGCCACAGAATTGCAGAACAGTTCAGGCTGGGAGGGACTTGGCGGATCTGAAGCTTAAAAAGGGTCATCACTGAAGTCAGATCAGTTTGCTCAGGGCTTTTCCAGTCACATCTTGAAAACCTCCAGGGTTTCTCTCTCCAAATCCCTAGCTGGCATTAAGTCCCCGTATGAACTTTCTCTTCCCAGGCTGAACAGGACCTGATCCTTCTGCATTTCCCTACAGGACGTGCTCCTGCCCATCATGGTGGCCACCTGCTAAAAACTCAGTCCAGTTTATCAGCATTTCACTCGTACTGGGGTCCCAAACCTAGACACTGTATCCTAGCTGAGGTCTTATGAGTGACCAATAAATGGGAATAATCACATTGTCTCATCTGCTTGCTGTTCTCCTGTTATACACTTCTCTCTTTACTTGTCAAAATTTGCTATGGGGGCCACAGCAAGCTGCTAGAAAAGCTCCAGGCTCAAATAATTTCCAAGAGCAGAATGCAGTTGCATTTCTCAAGCCCAGTGCAAGAAACCACCCAACAGTAATAATAAAAAGTGATGCTATTTGACTGAAAAATACCTGCCCCAATTACTACAAATTCTGGTGATGAATTCTCCTGGTGGAGAAACCACGCTGCGAAAGGCTGGGCGTCCTGGGGACAGTCACAGTAAAGCAATGCATTTTTTCTTTGATACATTCTGCTCTTGGAGATTGTCGGGTTGAACTCTAAGTTGATAGAGGTCCTGGGACCTCAGCAGTGAGTGACAGCTTTGTTAAGCTATGATTGATGACTTTGCTACCAAATTCTGATTAATGTTTCCTTCCAAACCCTCCTTGCCCTTGAAATATGCTGTCCATTAGCCCCTGCCAATATCTGCCTAGAATAACTTTCTTGCTGGGATAGGGGTTGTGTGATTATAGTTATCTAAACGTGTGAATAATTGGGAGGTTATGCCATATTACATGCTTCATCAAGTTCTCTATTCAAGTCTCAGGGAAGCATTTGAAGTTCAACACTATGTCTCAATTATGCTTGAATTTCTGGCAAGGGAAAAAAAAAAGTCACATTAACGAAGCTGTCAAAAACACATTCTGCTTTAAATTTCCTGGGACAATTGGACAATGAAACTTGCTCACTCAATGAAGAGCTGCCTTCTCCTCGCACTATTAACAGGCTCTTGAATTTATTGAATTTCTTTCTTGCTTAGGCCCTGAAATTAGATCCTGATAAAAAGGAGTTGGGCAGCAAATGAGAAAACTCTGTAAACAATAAATTCTGGGCTGAAACATTTATCTCCAGACGGTCTATATGGAAAGCAGTGCAGTTCTGTTGGGATACGTAATGAGTTTGCACTGTAGTGATATACTTGTAAATTATAAAAGGAATAATATAGGTCTGTCACTGCAGCTCTGGTGCAATATTCCCTCTACTAAAAGTGAGACTTTATTCTTATGTGCCCTCGGGAGGGCACGGCTCTGGACTGAGACCCTGCCCCAGGCAGCTTTGCCCTTTGGGATTTTAATGGGGACAAGCCTATCTCTGTTCTGACACTTCCCTTTGAAATCACAGGAGCAAAGAGCAAAGCGTTACTGTAGAATTATAGATGTCAGCACTGGACACCATCACGGGCTCTCCGAGGAAGAGCTGGACTTCTAACAGGGAAGCCAGACCCCCAGCTGGTTTTTGTCCCGGTGACAACAGCCCTGTGAGCTGGCAGAACACTCTGCCAGGACAGGGGAAACTGGTACAAACTGAGGTCCAGTGCCAGCAAATACCAACCAAGAGGTGGCTGGAAAAGTCCAACAGGTGCCCAAGAAGAGGCAGGAAAGGTAGGAGGACAACAATAGCCATCACCTCTTCAGCTTGTTCTGCCCCCGTTTCCAGTGACAGGCTGGTTTGGGATTGGGAAGTCACCATTGAGCTTGCTGTGTTAGAGGTAGATGACACCATTAGACAAACCCTTTTTCTTTGAAGACAGCATTGAGGAGTTTTTCTTTGCACAGCTGCTCCATGGAGTGGAGGCCATCTGCATATCACCTCCTTGCCCAGTACATTGTAATTTTGTGAAGATGAAGGGCTGCTGCTCCGTCATTGTGGAGACCAGGCAGGGACTTGTTCTTGGGCACTCGTATAGAGGTTGTATAGGGTACAACTGGGCAGGAACATCAGTGGTGCCAGAACAGGAGCGGTGGGCAATGCTTTATGCTCTCACCCTATGTCTGCTGAGAAGGGGCCACTATCTGTGGCAGCTCTCCAGCCCCCAGATTGGGAAGGATGGGTGTCCAGTACCAGTTCACCCATGAGATGATAGCAGAGCCAGTCCTACGCCTGCCCTGGGGCTTCCCCAGTGCAACAGGCAGCTGTGCCACCAGGACTGCCATGACCAGGGCCATCTCCTCGCAGCCTCAGTACCCTGCTCTCGCGGTCGGAGGGAAGGCTCAGCAGCCAGGTCCACAAGCTCAGAGCATGAAATGACCTTCGATGGGAACAATAGCCATGTGGGTGGTAGCTCTTCCCTATTTTCCCCCTCTTTAGGACCTTCCCTTCCTCTCTTGGGGTGCTCCCCGCTGCAAACCCCACAGTGAACATCCCCTCTCCAGCAAAGGGCTGGCCATACTGCTTCTTGCCATGCAGCAACGCGTGCAGACAAGGGAGTGAAAGGCTGCAGAAAAATCTTAGCAAGGTGAATGAGAGAAGGCAGGCCAAGCGTATTTATCTTTCCTGAAATATTGCAAAATACATCCAAGGCTTGGCCTACAGCGAAAGCACAAGCAGCGAAGAAATCTAAAGCGTGCAGATGCATTGCATACCAGCACAGAAAAGTGACAGCAAGACAGGGCCAAAACAGGCCAACCACACTCCCTTGGGAGTCTAGGAAATAAGTGAATCAAAGAGGGCTCAGGGCCAAAACAGGCCAAAAAAGGATCCCTCAGGAGTCCAGGAAATAAAATGAATCAAAGTGTGTTTGGGGCTGATACAGGCCAACCACAATCCCTCTGGAGTCCAGAAAAAGAATTTAAGTTTTGTCTGGGCCAAGACAGGCTATTAAACTTTCCCCCACCACAGAACAAGTCAGCTGTGAGCTGGAGAAAGTGGGGCCATTCTGCCTTAGTACAGAGAGGACCCCAAAGCAGATGTCAGCAGCCTTCTGCTCATCCAGTCCCCCTTCTGACGCTTGGTACTCTGTGACACATGGCTGGTGCTTTGGGCTAGAGTCACCTCCTGGCCAGGACCCTCCCTCTGTAAATTCTCTTTAGCTTTGCACAGTCCCTCAGTGAGCTCATCTGCCATCTTCCAGCATTGCCCTTGAGGGCCAGCTGTAGATGTCTGGGGCCAAGAGTTGTCTTGGCATCTGTCTGCTCATGGCAGGCCGTGCCTGTGGCACTGTTCACCATGGCAGCGCTGGTCATGTTTGCAGTGGTGTTTCCCACATTCATGGAGGTGCTGGCCATGTTTGCGGCAGAGCTAATGTGTGAGCTGCAGCCTTTAAAGAGGAGCAGGAATAAAATGCTTCCACCATTCTAGGCAGCCATGTGGGCCCATAGATACCAGTGGGGAATGCGAAGTTGACTCCAGGTTTTCATACTCAGCAGCTCCTCCTCCAGCATGTGCTGCAGAACCCTTGGGAGTCCTGGGACTTCAGTAGGACAAATGAGCCCGCTGTCCTTGGCATTTTGGTCCTGGTCCCTGGCTTGTGGGGTTAATCCATTAGATGTGGGTCCTCACCCACCTCACTGTCTCCAGCCCTACGTGCTCCTCCAGCACTTTCCATGGCGGGAGTGTCATTGAGCAGGACAATTGCTTCCAGAGTGGGCCTGAGAGCCAAAGCCTTGTCAGACCCATGGCTTCTATGGCTGTGAGGCTGATGGCCACAGCATGGGATGAGGCAAAATGCTGTGGCCCGTTCCTCAGAGTGAGGGGAGATGGACGTTTTCATGGGGTCCTGCTAGATTACCCCACCAACAGCAGCTGATGGTCCTGTCTCCCTCATTACGCTTTTTTCTGGGTATCCTGCATTTGGGCATCTCCATTTGAGGATTTCTTGGGGGTTTTGGGGTTTTTTTTGGTTGGGTTTTTTTTTTTTTTTTGGCAAACAGTCATAACCGCAAACCATGGGAGGCCTCAGCACCTTCTCCTGGAGGCTGTCACCGCTATCGCTGAGGGGTCAGGAAGGGAGTAAAACTTCATTTTATCCATGAAGCAAATGGCGGGTAAATGGAGAATAAATCAGAGGAGGTACTGACAGTCTGCAGTCAGGCACGGGGATTTACTGCTGCAGAAGGTTTATTAATAGAGCTATGGATATAGCAGCACTGTCTGTAAAGGGCTGTGGGATAATTTAATGACCAGCAAGGACAGAAAGCTGAGATAAGGATAACTGTAGCATCCATATTAGCAGTGTTTCTTCTCTGCGGTGGTGTAGCTCCCTCTGAAGGTCCAGCCAGAGGTGAAGTAAATTATAGCCTCACCTCGGGTGTCCCCATCCCGTGCCTCTCCATTAAGGACAGCAATTAAATTGCTATTTACTAGGGAAAAATGTCCTAGATAACAGCATCCACCTGAGGGCTGCAGGCAGTCACGTGTCCCCTTAGGCTGAAGGACAGAAGGGGACCATGGAGGTCCACCAGGACAAGCGTGGGCTTTAGAGGGAGAGATGCCACCAGCATGGTGCTGCATCTCTGGAGGGAGGTTGGAGTGAAGAGAGAGACAAGCACTGCCCATCAATGCCTAAAATGGGACTTTTAAGTAAGTGACTTAATCTTAGTCACCCCTGAAAGCCATAAACAGCTCAGGCAAGGTCATGAGGAGTCTCCTATGAGATACCTGCTGCTAAAAATGCCACCATCACTCATGTCACTTTTGGTGACCTCCAGAGCAAACAGTTTTCTTTGCTTCACGACAAGTTTTACCTTCTTAAAATGAACTGAGAATACAACGTTGGCACCTCTGGGGTTTCTCTCAGCCTTTTAACTTTAGGTCAAATTGCTACTGAGTAAAGGAATTTCTATGGGAGGAGGCAGAGATGGAAGCAGAGGCACAAGAGACAACTCTGTGTCCCAAACTGGGTTTATTGGTGCCTCTTTTCCTGATGGACACACTGAAGCAAAGTGTATGAATCATTCCCCTCCCTGTGTCTGTGATGATGCAGTAAGAGAATTGATCTGGAGTTGATAACACAGCCTATTAAAATAAATTTCTGGAATTAAACTGAATTTTCTGGATTAAAACTGCAAAGCCACCCAATACAGCAAAATCTATGCAAATCCCTTTTCATTTGGTTTAGCAGTGGATAATCCCCAAAGTCTTCCTAGGGGAAGTCAAAAACCATGTGTGTCTTGTAATTAGATCTAAATGATTACAAAATTTTGGGAAATTGGTGTTTATGACACCTGCTGAGGTACGCTTCCTCCTCCTGCTGAGAGACGACAACGCAGGAAAAAGACTGAGCCTAACTTGTCTGACCTCCTCCTGACCTACGACAAAATCACTCAAGACAATTTAACTTGAAAAAGTGATGGGCTCCTGGTTGTTTGTTGAACTGAAGAAAATCCCTTTCCCTTCCAAGTGCTAATTTTGATTATTTTGCGTCTTACTTCGGGGGAGAATTCGGAGTTATTTTGAAATCACAGGTGATGTGACCCGTTAAAACTGGGATTTAAGCATCGGTTTTATGCAGCAGATGGATAAACTATCAGTCACTCGCCTGTAGGTGGAAAAATCTTTGCTTAAGCCATTAACACTCCCTAGCGTAATACTACCTGTGTTAAGCAAAGGGAAATCTGTTTTCTTACTGCGATTTGATATTGGGAAATAACAGGAGGAGATAAGCTGTATAACAGCACTGGAAATGTGTCTGTGGTAATAAATGAGACACGCAGCAAAACTGTCCTTGCTGCTCAGCCTGCACTGCCATGGCTCTGGCCGCCCCCTTGTCCCACAAGGGGTCTGGGGGCAAGATGGTCCCGGGACAGGCTGTGGACAAAAGGAAGAAGAGAAGAAGAGCATCGTGTCTCATTCTGTGGGCTTCCACCATCCCTCCTGCCGGTTTCACCATGCTCTGGGGGAGGATGCCCCAATTAATGCAGCAAGAGTGATAATGTTGGCTACGAGCGGTCGCGTCTCTTGCAGAGCATCCGCCGCCTGCGACACGCTCTTGCCTCTACGGAGAGCACTGCTTTACAGCAGAAGTTTTGTCCTTAGCTGCTCCCGTTCGTTTCCGCACACTCTGAGTGTCCAGATCCAAGAGGGGGATGGCTTCCAAGGAGAGGAAGCACAGATGTCGGGAAATCCAGGAAGGAGGCTCATCTAAGCATTTAAATATGTAGCTGCTTAAGTGCATGGCTTACCCATGGAAACTTCTGCTTCTGATAGGCCCCATCCAATAGTCACTGAAGTCAATGAAAAGACGCCCCTAGAGTCAGATGAGGTTAAGCTGCACTTGGAGAAACAAACGTTTATGCTCCCTTGAAATGCATATACTTAAAAAGCCGTAGCCCATCCATCCATCACATGGCCCTTGACTTCCACATTTCCCCCGAGTTATTGGTTTCCATGCTCCAAACACGTGCCTGTTTCAATGCTACTGGCTAATCTCAGTGTTATTTGCTGGAAGGGATTTCTGTCTAGTAACTACGTGAAGGTCGGGGGGTGAGGGGAGGATGGTGTTCAACTTATTATACCTTTTTTTCTTGTGGTTCTCTCTGTGTTGGTTCCTCCCACGTGGACACAAACAACAAAAGTGTGCTTGAATGATGATGATGAATTTGGCCAAGGTTTCAATCTTTCCCACTGTATGAAAGCAAGTGTAGTGCTGCCCTGGACATTATATCTGCTGGAGCAGTCATTTGCTATTTTCTATATCTTATTCCCAATTAAGAATTGTAGGGCTCCTGTTTCCTTTTCCAAGTTCATGGGGATGGTGGGACACACAGCAATGTCCTTATCATCTTTTGCTTCTTGACATGTCTATAGCAAAGAGTGCAGAGGTCTGGGAACAGCTTCCCAGAGCACTGCATAGTGATTATAAAACACAATCCCACCCCAAAATTTAACAAGCTCCTTCTTCAAACTAAAGAGAACCCCAAGAAAGTCATTCCAGCATTCTGTCTTTCCAGGAAGAAAGAAAGGGATTTCCCAGTCTCTTGTGTGAATTTGTCCAGTGATAGCAGGACCAACCTTTTGAAGACAGAGGACAGAAGGTCTTTGGCACTCGAGGTGGCCCTGGGGTTCCTGGTGCTATTGTTAAAAAGGCCAGAGGTTAGCACCCATAGCTGAAAGCCATTGCCCATGGAAGGGCTCCATCCATCATTTTCCATGTGGTTCAAGCATCTGCCCATATCAAGCATCAATCCTCCCCAACATACACCTAGACACCTCTCAGCCAAGCCAGCTGTGATTTCTGGGCCAGGACATGGCTTTCTTCTCTGCATGGAAATATGTTTAAATTTCCCCCACCACTGAACCCCTAGTGTACCCAAGTCCATGAAAGTCTGACCCCAGGAGCAGCTAGTGGCTGTGTAGAGGGTCCACCTTGTACAACACCATGGGCTTTGAAGTGTTGAGTGTGGCAGGTCCCCCACCAGTGCTGGGTCCCTCGCTGAGCACCTCGGGTGCCTGGGCTCCAAAAGCCAGCCCAGCACTGCACAGCTCGGGGCTGTCCCTCAAGGTATAACCCAGCTCAGAGATGCTAACATGCTCCGGTGGCTAAATAGTCTCTCTCCTGACCAAGCACTGGCACAGACATGTACTTACACTAAGTAAGTGTAAGTAAAGCAGTATGCATTTTTACATTTCCTTCCTTTTCTTTTCCTCTTTTGCAGCCATGAAGGCCGTATCCACAACAGACTTAAATCGGATGTGCAGAGTTTAGACCCAGAGTTTGTCCCAGCTGAAGATCCTTGAGGGATCTGGGATCTCTGTACTTCAGTTATGCACGTCCTCAAAGTTCCTGACACAGAAACGTTTTCCCAAGCCCTTTCTTACGCAAGACAGGTGGATCCTCTTTTTGTTTTTCCAAGAAATCTCTCTCCACCGACCCTCTCTCCAATGCCCTGAGCTGTTCAGAAGGTGAGGTGAGGACCGTAGAGAACACCCTGACTCTCATGGCGGTGTGAGTTAATGGGCTGTGCCTCTTGGAGGCTGCTCCTGAAGCAGCTGACAAGCACGAAGAGCCTTTTCTCTGTTTCCCTCCCCTCCTTTCCTCTCCTCTTCCTCCGCTCCTGTTTTCAATCACAGACTGCCCAGGCAGCGCAGTGGTCAGGCTTAAAGACTTGCTAGAACTGGATTCAAGATTTATGAGAACTAGATGTAACCAGGCCTCTCCCAGAGGTTTGGGAAGAACAGCTGGAGTCTGGCACTTTCCATCATGACAAGGACTATTAAAAACGAAGAGTTGAACTCTGCAAAAAGCGGAGGGGGGGGCGGGGGGGAAGGAGGAGGGAAAAGAAATGTTTAGGCTTAAAATGCAAAACAAGCGCCTGCAGTGTCCAGGCCGTCTGCACAGGGGCCAATTCTGACAGCAAATGGCTTTCGCATTGGCTTGGGCTTATTTTAGAAACCGCTTTAGAAACAAGAGGTTAAAAGACAAGATGGAAAGAGGGAGGGAGGGAGGGTGAGGGGGATGGATTTCATCGTGGGGGCTGCCTGCGTGTGATCTCTGGATGCAGAGCCCCGAGCGGAGCGCGGCGGCGGAGCCCTTCGCCTCCCGGGCTGTCTGGAGGCCGTTTCGGCCGGGCCACCCCACCCAGGGCTGATGTAATGCATCCCGGCCCGGCTGTGTTTGTCGAGATGGCTAAGGCATGCGTGCCTCCGGCCCTCCCCGGCCAGGAGGGCAGAGCTGCTTCCCAACCAGGAGGAGGAGGAGGAGGAGGAGGAGAAGGAGGGAGGGGACACAGAGGAGGCAGGGAAATTTGAAGGCTCCGAGCTCCCGCTCGCATGCCGTATGTCCTCGGCGCTCTTCCCCTGTCCTTGCTCTCCACGCTCTCCATCCTTCCACGACCAAAAAAAGTCATTGAGGTGCTGGAGTGGGTCCAGAGAAGGGCAACGGAGCTGGTGAGGGAGCTGGGGGTGTTCAGCCTGGAGAAAAAGAGGCTGAGGGGAGACCTTCTCACTCTCTACAACTCCCTGAAAAGAGGTTGTATAGAGGTGGGGTCAGTCTCTTCTCCCAAGGAACAGGTGATAGGACAAGAGGAAATGTCCTCAAATTGTGCCAGGGGAGGTTTAGGATGGCTATTAGGAAAAATTTTTACACTGAAAGGGTTATTAAGCCTTGGAATGGACTTCCCAGTGCAGTGGTTGAGGCATCATCCCTGGAGGTATTTAAAAGACGGGTTGACATAGTGCTTAGTGACATGGTTTAGTGATGGCTTTTATCAAAGTTAAATTGATGATTGGACTAGATGATCTTAAAGATCCCTTCCAACCTGGACAGTTCTATGATTCTATGACCACCTCAGTGTCCCCTGCTTGAGGACAGCCTGATGGTTGCCCCCATCTGGTGTTGGGAGACTCATGGACCTTCACCTGTCTTGCAACCAAGAGTGGGACGGGGGACCTGGAATGGAAACCAGAAATGGTGTCACTGCTGCTAAACTGTGAGGACAACTGGGATCAAGTCTACGGGCCAGGTGCCTCCTGCCTTCACTGAAGGAAAGGTGGGGGATGCATCAGCCAGGGCAACCAGGCTGTCATAATCATTTTTTCCTTCCTAACCAGCACAGCACAGATGACCATTTCAGACATGAATTGCCCACCAACTGAGGTGTCAGCAGTGTTGATTCATAAGGGACCCCACACTTCTGACTTCTATGTCCCATTTTTATCCACCTTTGATCAAGACCGCACTACGCTGTAAAATATTATGTTTCTAACTCACAAGGAAAAGAAAAAACCTCCCAATATCTTCTTTGCCTGCCTGCTCCATAGCTTTATCTCACAGATAGTCACCAGCACTGTGACATTCCAGAGCGGCCAAGATGAGGAGTTCTGTGCCTTCTTTTGCTCTGGGCATTTTATCCCCCATTTCACTGTGAAATCTGGGAGGTCTGGCTAACCAAACATCCATCTCTAGCCATTGGTTTTGCTTCATGCTGAATCAAAGCTCTCCAGTCCAGACTCTCTTAGTCCTAGACAGCAGTCACAAATAACCCAAAGTCTTCACAGGCTGACCTCAACATCTGTCTGAATATCCATGCCCAGATATGCACATTGATGGATCACCCCTCTCTCTTGACCTGCAATATCAATTGAGGCAACCCGACCACCACTTCCTTGGAGCCTTTGGCCCAAAATATATGAAGTCCTTGAAAAATTGGAGCTCCTGTTGGTGGGGAAAGCTCTGCTAGAGAGATGGGCTGCACAAAGATTGAATGTGCTACATTTCCAAGCACCCACTTGCAATGCAGCACCCTTCATGTGAGGCCACACACATCAATCCTTCTGCCTGTTGAGGACAAGCCAAGGAGAGGTTTTTATTCTCATGCCCCACATTCTGAAGTCCAATGTTAGCTAAGTAGGCAATGGTGCATTTAGGGCTGTGTGTCCCCATCTCCACTTGTACAGCTTTGGCCTGGCATACAGGTTGGTGGAGACATGAAGATCAAACCAAGCTGAAGTCAATAACCAAGAAAACCAACCACAGGCTGAGCGAAACAAGGGAAACACACTGGTGTGAAAAAAAAAAAAAAGTCATTATGGCAACTTCAGAAGTCTTTTCCAGATTTCCTGGCTGAGAAGAGCTTTATGATGATTTGCTTTGGTGTCAGAAGAAGCTAGTAGCAAGACAAATGACCTTGTCCCTAATCACCTCTTGCATTGCCTCAAGATCCATGAGCTCCTTCTCCTGTCTGCCCAAGCAAAGCAAGAAAAACAACATAGCCAAAATGGAGGGTACTTAAAAGGTAGCAGAAATACAATAGCAAAAATAAATGACCCATCAATCACAGTTCCCAGACGCATCCTAAAAAAATAGGGACAGTTGCACAGAAGACACCCTCAAACAGGGGTTGCATGGCAAAAGAAAGGGAACTCAGCCTTCATGTGCTAAATAAATTAAAAAAAATACAAAATGAAACTGCCACTCTCTAATGAGCTGCAAGAGTCATTTCCATCTGGTCTCAACTGAATCCAGGTGGGCTTGGGAACATCCTGTATACTGATGAACAAAAGATCCCTTTTTTGGGTGCACAAAGGCACCCGTTTGACCCAGACATGGTCCAGACATGGTAGTGGTATGGGCAAAGAGGGTTCCTTGGGGATGGCAGCACAGTGGCTGCTCAGCAAAGAGGTTATTTGAGGTCCACATCTGGCAGCACAGGATATTCCAAGACAAGGTTTCTCCTTACCCCAAATTAAGCTGAACTTGTTCTAGTAGCTATACCCAGCAAAGGTATCTTTGGTGAAAACCACCTTCTCAATTCTCCAGGAAACATCAGTTTAAGAATTGGAATGAATGGCCCAGGTTGCTCAGAGAAGCTGGAGGTGTTCAAGGCCAGGTTGGACAGGGCTTTGAGCAACCTGGTCTGGTGGGAGGTGTCCCTGCCCAGGGCAGGGGTTGGATCTGGATGATCTTTAAGGTTCCTTCCAACCCAAACCATTCTATGATTCTATGATTTTAAATTCCCTACCTTTGATTGCTCCCAACATAGTAGTGATGGTCCCAGAGACTGTGATAGCATCTCCCAAAAATACATAATATTGGTATTTCAGAGATGTACATTTTTCCTTTAGGAAATATCCCTGGTTAATATATATATACATATATATACATATATATATGAAATAGCATTTCAACATAACTCTTAATAGGATGTGAAATAGGGCACAGGCTGGCAAACAACGGGGTTGTGATTATTATTAACACTTTTCTAAAAATATTTCTTTCTGGCTTTTTTTTTTTTTTGGTGTTAAACAATCAGCATCTTTTCTAAGTTTTCATTGTCTCTTAGCAACTGAACAGTTTTGGTCACACACGGCTTTGGGTAAGGAGATAGGAAGTGATTTGGAAAAGATGACTTTCCAAAAAGGTGACCTTTTTCTGCTCAGAGTTTTCAGTTTGGGCAAATCTCTCAAGAAAAAATTTGCAGCCAACACCAGCCCCAAACAAACTGTCCCCTCTCGCAGCATCATGCAGGCAACAGCCTTCCATTAGAAAACCCCAATGTATTTATTATTTCTCCTGCTCTTTGGGACTGCCCTCTGCTATGCGCTGTGCAAAATACGGGGCAGAAAGAGGGTCTCTAAGAGCTCAGAACATCTACAGAAGAGTGGGAAGAGGTGAGTTACTGCTTCACGTTTGTTGCCACTCCGTGTGAGACATTTGGGCCAAATCTGGCTCCATGGAGTTTTGCAGAAGTGGGGTATTATCGTACCAGGATTTCAGGCTCATAACTCTGCCAAGACACAACAAAAAAAAGAGCATGTTTCATGGTGGAGGAATATGAGGAGCACATGTTTGGTCAAGCTGGTGGGTAACGTTGTTCCTTCACCTTCCAAGGCTGGCTGGGCTCTGGTATGCCCATAGAAACAGCCCCCGCTTCCTCCTGTTGCTGTGGGGGCAAGAGAAAACCTTGATTTCAGCCCATGCAATTAAAACAAACAGTTGCCACGTGTAAATATTTGTGTTGTTAGCCATCTTGCTTCATCCTGGGGCTCCTAAAAACAAACAGCACAAGGCAACCCTGGCCATTAGCCTAGGACCTGAGATGTGCCCAAGTCTAAGTTTCCTTGGTGCCTTCAGCAGCAGCCAAACCAGCAGGTCTAGGAAGGTAAAGGGAGCCTGAGATGAGACACCTGACAGTCCCTGGGTCAACACAATGCTTGTGGAGTGGTGCTGATCCTGTCTGCCCTTAGAGGTGCCTATGTGAGAAGAAGACGCTCTTCCCACAGCCTCCCCAGCTTGCTTGGAGTCCCACTGAATGTGCGATCAGGGGGACCATCACTTATATCTGTGTGAAAACTCATGCTCCAGAGATGGAAAACCCATGTGTGGTCTCTGAACCATGTCTGAACCACCATCTCCAGGATGAATGCTGGTCCTCAACATGTGTCCACCACTAGCAATACAAGGGTCCTCTCAGCTGAGGCCAAATACCTTGTCCTTGCTAACCACTGAAGAGTTTTAACACTCATCCATGTAGTTTTCCCCCACAGGAATGGGTCCAGAGGGAAGAACAGCAGGGCTAAAAACATCCCTGGCTGCTTCTGCCTCCAACCTATGTGACACCTATGCATAAGCTTGTATATTATCAGCTCAGCACAAACATTACAAAATCAGGTCTTTACCGCGCTTGTCTCCAGGGTTCTGCCCTTTGGTGTTTAGGAGTGAGGTGGATAATTATACAGGAATTGTCCTTCCCCTGGGAAAAGACATGAAACCTGGATCATTGCTGGCTTTCCTTGGTGGCTGTCCAAGCAGAAGTTAAAGCTCTCACAGCAATTTCTAAAATCCCCTTCTAGATAAGACAACGGCTGGGTTTCAAGGTTACTCTCAAGGGTGTAATAGCAGTATTTCTTCTTCACTGCCATACCATGATCTAATGCACACTTTCAAGAAGCTCTAGGACAACTTTAAAACTGGAAAGTGTTTTGAAAAAAAAAAAAAAAAGGGAAAAAACCCACAACAACCCAAACCACCCTGT
Source organism: Gallinago undulata (assembly GCA_026546715.1). NCBI lineage: Eukaryota > Metazoa > Chordata > Aves > Charadriiformes > Scolopacidae > Gallinago > Gallinago undulata. The sequence continues at coordinate 3,405,012 of JAOTQQ010000041.1, read as the reverse complement.
TATTTCCAGTCCGCTTTCTTTGTGCTGCTTTGAGTAAGTAAGAAAGCAAACCGGGAAAATTTAATTTACACCAGGGAAAAAAAAGGACTGTTATTCAAGAGAAAAAAAAAGTCTACCCTGATACTGTTCCACTTCAACAATTACTTTTGCATATCCCATATATATGTATGGGGTATATATACACACACACATATATAAATGTTTTTCCCCCTGGGGTTTTCCTTTTAAAGATTTTTGCCTTTTCACATGTGAACTGTAAACAGACTGACAGATGGAATTCTTTTGTATAAACTGTTTCAGATACACTATTCTTCCATGCCTATGTCAGTTGTTTACAGTATCAAAAAGCCACAGATACGCCTAAAAGTAAGGAAAGTTGGAATTTCTGCCAAACATTTGGATACCATCCATCCTCAGAAGCTATACCCTCGCTGCACTGGGTGGTGCTGAGGAACTTCTCACTAGAGGCATCTCCACAAGATGTGTGTCAGCAGGAGGCCGAGGGATCTTCAAAGAAAGGGCTGAGGGGGGAAAAAAGGGGCAGTTTTGCAGACTGTACACCCCCAATTTCTCTGCTGCCACTGTCTGCACTTGCTAATGAGCGTCTAATAGACTGGTGGCTGCTGGCCTGGTGATGAGAACATCTGGAGTTCTCCACATGGGTGGTACATGGTCCTCATGGCTTTTTTTTTTTCCTCGTATGTTTTCCCTCCTTGTTTTCCTGCCCTAAATGCCAGGCAAAGAGTCTAACATGAAAGGCCATCATGTACTGTTACTCAGGGATGTCCATGATTGTAACTCCTGGGGTGTGGGTCTTTATCAATGCAGTGTGCATAAAAACATAGCCTTTGAACAGAGTGATCCCAAGGAGTCCTCTTTTCAGGACAACCTATTTCACTGGAGGCACTGATTTAAGCTGTCTTGGCTAGAAAGCTTCTCAACCCTGTCGCAGAAAGCGCTGCACTGAATGATCACCAGCCTTATGGCAAAGCCATGTAGACAAGCCTTTATTTTTCTGGAACTCCACTTCTGGCCCTTACCCTAAGAAAAGCAGGGTCTTCAGTCACTGAAAACACCTCCAAATCCTTTTCACTGCTTCTTTTCTCTCCAAACCATGCCATGGGTTTACCTGGAAGAAGGGAAATGGCCACACATGTCCATCACCACCACGGGACTGAGCTGGGTCATGCACTGGAGTTAAATACCACCTCTGGTGGCCTGTGGCTCACTAAGATTGGAAGAGCCCTCCAGATCTGTCAGAGCTTTGCAAAAACCAGCCTCACTAGTGTATTCCACCTCTTCTAGAAGGATCCCTAGAAGATTGGCCATGTGGTGGAAGCAGATGAATGCCTGCTGCTAAAGAATCATCTGTGAGGAGGCAGGGAAAGAGCCACCCTGAGAGTGAAGGGGAAGGTTGTCAAGGGTGTCTGCAGTGGGGTCCATCAGGAAGACCACTGTTACCTTCACATCTGAGGGACCGGGAGAGCCTGAAAAGACCAAAAAGCCTTCAGATGAAAAATCCTCCATCAACATGATAAAAAAGAGGTCCCATGACACAGAGGAATGCTCCGTAGAGTTTTGAGTTTAGGGGAATTAGAGAAAAGGGCCTCAGAATGGCAGTGCGTATGACTTGTCCCCATAACACTCCCCAGGGATTGTCTCAGGGGCTGACATTTCCATTATTCCCATTATTCCAATGGGAATAATGCATTGCTATATTGGGAATATGGTGGCAGACAATGGGGATGTGATCAAGAAATGCATGAAAAATAAAAAATAAGGCCTAAGAAGTTGCTGTTTATATCTCCACCCTGCAAGGGACCAAGCCTCTCCAGGCTTCCTCCAGTCTCTGCACCACAAATGCTTCAGAACCTGCTCAACCTTTGTAAAGCCTGTAATTATCTCCTTTTCCATTCCAATCCTCAGCTGGGAGTCCACCAGACCTGTCTCAAAGATTGTCCTCTGTGGAATGTAGGCAGGATGGTAGGATGCATCCTGGAGCAGTCCTGGATCGTGGTTGTGTTACCTTGGTGAGAGAAACCAGACAAAGCTGACTGCAAAGAGTTGAACTCAGAGGATGGGGAGGGAGCTCAATAAGTAGGTGAGGGAAGTCCATCAATGGATCTGTGCTCTGCTGCAATATGGAGGAGTGACATGACATGGACTCTGGAGCTGAGCAAGGACCCCATATGGTGGTCCCTTAAACAGAACCCACCCTGACACTGTGTGATTTCACTGCGTCTTTGCAACGCAGAGCATTTCCATCTTTTGCACCTGCCTTTTGCTGGTGGGCAGATGAGCAGGTGCCATCCCTCCTCCCATGTTCATCGTTGGCCATGCTGTGAAGCAAACAGCTTGAAGAACATGCGCACTCCAGCACCTTCCCAAGACACATCTGAGGCGTGAGTGAGGGATCTGTCATGCACTGCAGGAAGGACAAGGGCATCGCAGAAATCCCAGTTGCGCAAGTGACCTTTTTGGAAGGCTCTGAGATGGAGAACACCAACAGAAGGGGCCGCAGAGCTCTGCTGGCTCTCCCTGGGATACAGGCAGCACTCAGCTACTTGCCCAGGCAAGTGCAGGCTCCTCTGGCTCAAGGGGAAGAGGTCTGCTCTCCTTGGAGCACATGGGCTGGAGCTGTTGTTCCCGAGGTCTATGTAGCCATGGTGAGCTCTGTGGTCATGTAAACATTACACAATCACGAGCCCCCGCTGTCTGAGGGCAGCGGAGGCACCACCGGGCTCCTCCTCTTTGGATTGCTCTTCCTGGGGGAGTGCAGCTCCTCGTGAAGTCATGACAGCAAACTCCAGAGGTGCCGGCGAGCCCGCGGCACGCTCTGAATTATACTTGCATTGCTGAGAGGATGGGTCACATTTCTGGGAATCCGCCCTGACCTCCTCTGGTGATGCTCTGGCTTCCTGAGGATGGAGAGATGGAACAAATAGATGCTTCTTTCCCAGCCTTCAGTTCCACTTGAGAAACTTTACAACTCCGGGTGATAAACAAACTTCTGAATACTTGTAAACAGGGCCTTGCCAGGTGGACAGACCTCCTGGAGGTATGAGGAGGACAAGGCGGTGGTGTGGGCAGCACATCCTGGGGGCAATTGGGCAGGAAGTGGGAGGAGAGAGTGCTCTGGATCTCCCCCATCACTCCTCAAGGGCTATCTCTTGGTGACAGCAGGACAGCATCTCCAGCATAAGTCATTGGAGTCCTCCTTCACTCGGGGGCAACATGGTTTGCAGGTAAGACCTTGTCCCTTGTCTGTGATGGGTAAATCCTACAGACAAGTCATTTTCTGCATGAAATCACCTCCTCTGCTTGGAGAGAAGCAGCATCCTGTCCTGTAGCTAAATTTAAGTCTGATCTGCTGATGCTCCCTAAACTATTTTACCACCTACAGGTAGCAAGTTATTTATTTGCACGGTGAAGCATTTCTTCTGAATTTCAGTTTAAAACATGCAGAAAGAAAAAAATTTACATGGGCAGTTTTAGCCTTTCCTGAGCAGCTGCTGGTGGGAAAGTCCATGGAGAGGCAAGGTGAGGTGGAAGCAGCTTGATTTCTCCATCTCCGACAGCTCCCTGAGGCAGCAGCAGGAGAGGTGAAGCTGAGGGTAGGGCCATGGCTGGCTGGGCTGAAGGGGGCAGAGCATCCTGTTGAGGAACGGACCCCTTTCCACTGGCTGGTCTTGGGCCAACTCCAAGCTTCCCAGACCAGGCACAGCCCTGCAGATGGTTGGACGAATGGCGAAATGCCCTGTGAGATGCTGCCAGCGTGCCGCCGCCGCCACGAGGAGCTGGGAGTGCTTTTTGTGAAACAGGAGTACGACGAGCAGACCTTTTGCCGCCTATTGGAAACAGATTTTCGCTTCGACAACACAAGCGCAGAAGCGATTCCTCTGGAATGAGAGCCCTGACCAAGGCTGGGCGACAGAAAAGGGTTCCCAGTGAATTGCGGGGAGGAAGGAAATCCGCCCGTGGGACAGACGATATTGTCTTTTGTTTTACTTTGTAGCGCTGATTGTTGAATGCTTTTTGATTTCACAAGATTTTCTGGGTTTTGTAAACTTCCTTCTGGGAAAAAAATGGAAACCGTGCTAAGAGTTCTCCTTTTCCAAACAAACCACTCAACGTTTTCATTCAAATCAGGATTTTCCATGGGTAGCCACTGCTATTTCTCAACCAGTGTCATAAACGTGGTAGGCACTGCGTTACCATCTAGATAATATTTGTATTCCAGCAGCAGGAACTCAGGTCAGAGCCCTCTTCTGATGGGTCTTGTGTAGTAAGAGACAACCGGGCTCTGAGAACTTCATACTCGGAGCGAAAAAGACAAAGGGCGAGAGAAAAGAGAAAAATACTATAAATATGTTTTAACAGATGGGGCGCTGGGGTGGCAGAAGATGAAGTGATTCGTTTGACGTCATGATCGTAGGAAAGCTAAGCCAAAAAGAAGAACTAAATCCATCCCTCTTGGAAGGCTCAGCACATATCTCTAACCACAGCCCATCCTTTCCCTCTGGTGCTGTTAACTTTTGGTCGAGCCTCTGCACTTCAGTAGAGGATGGCATTTGGTACAGCCCAATTTGCTGAGGATCAGGCCCCTTATCAGGGCGTTTCTTGGCTGGGTCATCAAGTTCATCACCTGGCAGTGGACATAGTGCATGATGCCAGCTTGTTCCCATTGGTCCCTCCTGGAGAGACCCAGAGCCCTGGTGATGTTTTGCCCTATGGCGTTGAATGTAGGCAGTGTTGACGGTGAAGATCGTAGGCTTTGCCGCTGCTTTGGCAACAACAATAATATTAATAGTAGTAATAACAATAATTAAACCAGATCTGGATCTCAGTGGCTCTCCATGGCTGCCTGGCACCTGCAGCCATGATTGAAGGAATCCTGCAAGGTGAGCAGAGAACCCATGGCAGTGTCCTTTCTATGGGGACAGCAGGAGAACAAAGGGGTTACCATACCCAAAGAAGCTGTGGCATCCCCATCCCTGGAGGTGTCCAAGGCCAGGCTCGATGGAGCTTTGAGCAACCTGGTCTGGTGGGAGGTGTCCCTGCCCAGGGCAGGGGGTTGGAACTAGATGATACTTAAGGTCCCTTCCAACTCTAACCATTCTATGATTCTGTGATCCATCATCTGGGAACTGGGGAAGACATTCAGGGCTTGGTTTCATCACACCTGGCATGTTGGTGGGTCCATGGCAGCACTTCTTTAACCATAATGGAAAGCATGTACAACATATGACTGAAATGTGGAGATTTACACCCACTTTGCTTCCTGTGACAGCCACGGGGGTTGACCCCATTCTTTGTCCTCCTCCTGTGTTTCTTGCAGCTGATGAAGAACTTTCAGAGGCCAAATAGATGGTCCAGTGATGGGGACAAGCCATTTGCCACTGACCCCAAGAGCAGTTGACCCTTTGGGAAGGGCTGGGTTTGGGGGATCGTGGTGCCAGTGGGGCAGGTTGCCGAGCTCTGCTGGGGCTGGCGTGCGGAGCGGGTTGGGATTAGGGCTGGAACTCTCAACATTTGGGCCGTTGTGCAATGCCGGGCAGCTGGAGGGTTTCACTTTTCAGAGGGGAAAAGAAAATATGAAAAACTAGAACCAGAAAACTTCTTTTCTTCCCTCCTTTTTTTTTTTTTTTTCTTTGGACCTATCCAGAGCTTTCCACAATGCCAGTGATTTAAACCAGGCCTGGAATACGAACACAACTCTAGTGTTTCTACCTTACTCAGTTACATTGATGAGTCAAGGAGCTGGCGGAGGCCAAAATGCAGCAATGTATATACAGAGGCCACGGCTGAAACCTCCCCTTGCATAGACACCTTGTCAGCTGGGGTCTGATCCACAAGGTTAATAAAGTTCTGTCCTTTCCCGGCTAATTCTGAGAGCACGGGAAAGAGAAGATGAATTTAATTTAAAAGCTAGACATTCCTTCAGCTCTGGGACAGAGAAGACAAAGCTAATTTCACCAGCAGGCAGAGGGAAATGGAAGGGGGCACATCTCTGCATCCAGGGCTAAATCTGGCTTTTGGAGCTGATTTTTGGGGGCGTTCGAGCCCATGGGTATCAGAGAGCAGTGGGGAGAGCTGCCAGTGGCTCTTCACAGGGATCAGGAGATGGACACGGTCTCAGGGTCAGATCTAAGCAGGGAGTGGAGGAGACCCACAGCCAAACATCTGCCCGGTGCTGGGAGCGGGCACTGGGCTTTGCTCTCTGCAAACTGGCCAGAAACCCTTGAAACGGCCTCCCTTCCCTTTTCATCCCTCATCCACATCTCCAGCCTTCTCACCGCCTCCCCTCCTCTGTCCCTCATGCCAAATAAATCTCTTTAGAGTTTAAATAAATGCCGCGGTGTCCTAAAAGTCTTCCAGCCTTGGAGAGAAAAAAAAAAAAAAAAAAAAAAAAAAAAAAAGGAGGGGAAAAAAAAAGAAAAGAAAAGGAATTAAACCTGAAAGAGAAATAGTAGATGTGCATCTTCTTTCCCTTTGGTCTCTCTGAAGGCTATTAAGTGATGCAGGGTGACTGTGGACAGGTACATGCAAATAATAGGATCAAGGCAGGAGTACAAAGGTTTGTCTCCCAATCTTAATGCAGGTGTGGGAGACACAAACCAGGTGGCTAAAAGGCTCCTTTGTTTGAAGCTGTCAGGAGGAGAAGCTGATAATCTCATGCCTCATCCCTAAACTCTCTTTCAGCCGTGTCAAGGCATCTCCTCACATCAGGAAGTCTGCAATGACATGGCTATGTGCTAAGCTCAGTTAATGTGGTCCGAGGTTTAAACACTTCAGGTTGAAAGTGGATAATTGGTGGTAGTGGATTTTAAAAGCTCGCACAGGTGCCTTTGAAAAGAGGTCAGGAGTCAAGTGCATCTCTCCTATGAGAAATGGTGAGCCTTTCCTAAGGAGATCAAAATTCTTCCACGGAGAGCCCCAGGGCCTTGTAGGAACTGTTATTAATTTAGATCTGTATGTTCCAAATAATGGAAAAACGATACCACATGTGTACACGCCTAGGAACCGGGGCACGTTCGCTCTGGATAGATAGGCTTTCACCTGGATCCTTAATTAAGTAATCCCCTCTCAGCACAGCACAGGAGCCGCCGTTAGCGGGGCTTCTCCCAGCTGGGCACCCGAGGAGGAGGAGGCACCGGGTGCCAACGGGTGGGGGGCTCCCTGCCTTCACCTCAAACGGGACCCCAGGGGGGGAAGGACAGACTCCCAGCGAGCATCTCCCTGGGGGTCCGGAGTTCCGCGATGTCTCTCGCTCCGGTATTCCGAGTAGCCAAGGGACTTGGGGACATGGGGTGGCCCCGGGGGTCCCGTGGGTGGGGGTGCTGCCACCCTCTCCCACCAGCTCTCTGTTTTCAGGACCACCCTGCGGGTGTTACACATATCTATACAGCCCACCAGGGGAGACCCCCCTGCCACAGCCGGAGCCTTTCCTTAGCGAAGCAAACACCGCAAACACCCGAGCAAAGCACACCTTTACAAGGCGACCCTTCTCCCGTGTCGCTGCGTTATTTCCTCAAATTGTGCTTAACGAAGGGAAAGCTGGGGGGAATTAACATCCAATTATTTTCTTATGGTGGAATTTTTTTTTTTTTTAATTTTTTTTTTTTTGGGTGTGTGTGGCGGCCACAAGCTACAAACTTGCCCAAACAGGCAGCAGATGAAAGCGGCTCCTGCCCACGGCATATCGGGTGTCCGAGGCCCCCGCATTTGCACCGAGCTCTTCCCGTGAAGCCCGGCACCTGCCCGGAGCTGAGGGGAATTTAACAGGGCTCGGCGTGGAGCAGAGACAGCTGGGCGGATGGGGGCCAGAAGAAGCTGGTTCTGCCCCACGTTTGCCATGTGTTTGAGTTTGCAACCTGAGCACCCGGGGTGACATGTGCCAATAAAGCTGAAAATAGCATCGTTATTACTCATGTTTGCATTGAAAGCGCAATTCCGTCTGCTTTTATAAGGGGTGGCTACTATTGGCTCCTAAACCCACCGGTGCAGAGGCCTCCAGCTTCACCTGTGCAAGAGATTCTTGACTGTGAGGGTGGTGAGAGCCTGGCCCAGGTTGCCCAGAGAAGCTGTGGCTGCCCCATCCCTGGAGGGGT
>JAOTQQ010000041.1:3385741-3396801 GCA_026546715.1 Gallinago undulata | reverse complement strand
GAGGGGTTCAAGGGCAGGTTGGAGGGGGCTTGGAGCAACCTGGTGTGGTGGGAGGTGTCCCTGCCCTGGGCAGGGGGTTGGAACTGGATGATCTTTCAGGTCCCTTCCAACCCAAACCATTCCATGATTCTAAACAGCTCCTTTGATTTGAAGACCATATTATTTGCCATTTTGGTGCATGAAGCCCAAAAACCTGCAGAGGAAAAGCATCAGGTGGGAACAAGCTTATTCCAACTATGAGAGATAGCAAAGAATTTTTCTCCTTGAAAATGTCCAGATGAATTTGTTGATATTGTTTGAATAGGATGATATGGCATTTTTAGTGACAACACACCGACTCTTACTTCTGGCTGGATGCTTTGTGAGCAGGTGCTCATTTTGCTGACAAAGTCATTCAGATCAAATACCTGTTCCCATCTGTCCTCCTTAAATCTTTGTCTCTGTTTGTGGCTGGGGGACAATTTGGGAAAGATTCCCACTGGTGAAAAGACATTATGCATTTGTTATTATTATTATTTGCTGTAAGTGTTATTTGTCTTACAGTAGGGCATCAGAGGCTGTAGCAAAAAAATACGGTCCCTGCTCCAGAAGCTTTCTTTAAACTACCACAACTCCCCATCCTCTGAACTCGGAGGTCACCCCGTTTCATTCAAATTTTACATGGCATAGTTTGAAACTGAAAATTGCTGGGAGGCAAAACGAAGCGAAGCCTTCACCTTCGCAGCATGAACCACGGGAATTATCAAAATGCTTCTTTTTGATTTAGATTCTTACCCGAGAAGCAACAAAAGGAATGCTTTCTTGCACAAAGTTTCCCTTTTGACAAAGTGATCTCTCCTGAAGGGACAAATATCTCATTCAAAGACATTTCCCAAACTCTGGTTGTAAGGAACTTAAGAACAGGACTTTCCCTTTTTTTTTATTAATATTGTTTGTTGGTGAAATGGCTTAATGGCTGCAGGGTCAGTTGACAGATAGGAGGTAACATTGTTCTCCTCCTCCAGCGAATGTAGCGCTTGGCATGACTTCAAAATAACCCTATTGTTTGTCATCTTCTCAAAATACACTATAAAACCCCCGTTAAAAGGAAAGATAACGTTTTCTAAGCATAAGTCAAGTGCCGGGATGCCTTTTCTTAAAGCCGCTTGATGAGAATTAATGGTGTTGGATCTCCTGTTTTAAACACATTTGGCCAGGTTTTCTGGAGGCACCTAATTTATCTTGAGGCTCTTTCATCTATTATCTAACTGTGAGCTTGTTCGTAGCTCATCAGCCATCCTGGTTTTGACAGGGGGCCTTGTGATGAGTAGCCAACAGCGTACTGTGTCGGGGCCGTGCGTATCTCTGGCAGGAAGGTGATGGGAAAAGGCTAACCTTCTGCCACTCCGCCCAGCACTCACCAAAACCCAAAAATAGAGCCTTAGATCACCATCATGCGTCCCTCCAAGCCCTTCGACGTGGTTCCTGCATCCTTGTCTGTCAAAGCAGACCCTCGCCGGATCAGGCCCACTTAATGGACAAATGGTACCCTCATCCCCTTGCGAGAGCTTGGGGTGGTGTTTGGAAAAGTTCCTCCTTGTCAAAGGGTCTGAGATATAGAATTGCTTTGGCCAAGGCACAGCCCGTGTCCACAGAGCCATCAGTAAAGAGGAGAAAGCAGCAGGAGTTTTGAAAAAAAAACCCAAACCCAGTCTTATCTAACAAGGGAGGGAAATAAAGACCTTACGTAAACTCTTGAAATTAAGAGTGATTTTTCCACAGTTCGGACCCAAACAAGAATTATCTGGTACATGATTTAGGACCATCGCAGATGTGTAGATTTTTGGGTGTGATCTCCAAAGCCATTCTGGAATCAGCCGGAGACGTTTTTGCAAAATAAGGCCGTCGCCTTCTTTTTTTCGGCTCTCAGCATCGATGTATGCGAGCGCTTGGAGTAGCAGCTACGAAGCTGCTGGAAAGTTTGTCACCATAACACTGGCTGTTTATACTTTGTGGGGATGAAAGAACAGCTTTCTTCAATTAGGCTTTGTACTTCAGCTGGCAGGCGGGTGCCGATTGTCTAGAACTCCACCTCTCCGCGCAGCTTGTCTCGGGGAGCCGATGGATGCTGCGCACGTCAGCGCGCCCAACCGCCCTACTGATCCTGCTCGGCTCACGATGGGACAAAGTGGGACACATCCAACCAGCAACAGCAACCACGTGGATTCAGTTGCATTGTCTCGCCTAGCTTCAGAGTCATAGAATCACTGAATGGTTTGGATCGGAAAGGACCTAAAGGCCACCTAGTGCAACCCTCCTGCCATGAGCGAGGGAATCCTCAACTACACCAGGTTGCTCAGAACCCCATCCAACCTGGCCTTGAACACCTTCAGGGATGGAGCATCTCCCACCTCTCTGGGAAACCTGGGTCAATGTCTCACTACCCAATATATCTTCCTCGTATCTAGTCTAAATCTTGCCTCTTTTACTTTAAAACCATTACCCTTTGTCCTGTCCTTTCTCAATGCTTTTCCCCTTTGGTCCCTGCTCCACCCAAGGAGTGCAAGGAGTTGACATACCAGGAACCAGCCTGCTGATTCCTAACGAAGGGCTCCCAAGTCACAGGAGACAGGACAAGGGGCAATGGCCTCAAGTTGTGCCAGGAGAAGTTTAGATTGGATATTAGGGAACATTTCTTCATGGAGAGGGTTATCGGGCATTGGAATGGGCTGCCCAGGGAAGTGGTTGAGGCACCATCCCTGGAGGTGTTCAAAAGCCAGGTTGATGTAGTCCTTAGGAATAGGGTTTAGTGATTTCTGTCAGTGTTGGGTTGATGGTTGGACTAGATGATCTTAAAGATCCCTTCCAACCTAGACCATTCTATGATTCTATGATTTTAAAGCCAGTGGTATACTGTAGGGACAGCAGGGTCTTTCCATCAACTTCAGCAAGTTTTGAGTAAGTTGCCTAGATACCTTTGCTATGTAACACAGCATGTATGACTGGCCGATAGATATCTATTTAATAAGAAACAGTGCATGGGAAGGGAACTGCCTTGATACCAGGGTGGATTTATAAGACACTGATTGCACTTTGTCATGCAGTTTTGCAGATTGAGGGAACTGGGGGGGTGGGGGGGTTATGGTTTACTGGAAGCTGATAGCAAAGCCATGGCAAAAAATCAAAATGCAACACCCATGGCAGCCCTTCACGGGGAAAACTGCCTTATAAATTAGGATCTAGAGAAATTTGTGACTGTCTTGAAATCCCTTCAGAATGAAATGTGTTTCCTGGGTCAAGCCAAGAGAGAGACAAAAATATGGAGAAACTCTGTGATGAACGAACTATGGCTTGTAACAATTGAAAAGAAGCTTATGTCTTCACACCTGAGCAGGTACACGTGTCACGCCTATAGCTCTCTGTTATTTGTCATCTCCCCTTTTCTGTTTGTATCTTTTAGAGTAACAGTTTTAAACTGAAAGAGGGGAGATGTAGATTAGATATTAGAAAGAGATTCTTGACTTTGAGGATGGTGAGACCCTGGCCCAGGTTGCCCAGAGAAACTGTGGAGGCCCCATCCCTGGAGGGGTTCAAGGCCAGTTTGGACGGGGCTTTGAGCAACGTGGTCTGGTGGGAGATGACCCTGCCCAGGGCAGCAGGTTGGAATTGGATGATCTTTAAGGTCCTTCCAAGCCAAACCGTTCCATGATTCTATGTCTCTGACCCATTCCTGCAGCACATGGTGTGTGGGACAATGGAGCTGGGGTGGTGTGACATCCCCTTTTGTATTCGCAGCCTCCAACATCAGGGTTACAGCCCAGCCTAAGCTACATCTTCAAGGGACATGGGGGAAGCTGTACCCAAACTCAAACAGTTGTCCAGGGTGCCATCTCCTTGCTGGGATGAATCCTGACCTGCCAAGCCTGAACTGAGTGCCCAGTGGAAGAGAGGCATGAGGAAAAGCAAGGAGGAATAAGAGAGGAAGCCTCACCTGGAGAAAATGTCTTGTTGCTCTTAATTAGAGAGAAAATAGGCTGTTTCTGTCTTGCACATCTTCTGTGCTGACCCTCTTGGCTGGATTCTCCCCAGATCAGAGCATGCCCCAGAGGTCTGGGGTGGGTGAGGAGTGGTGTTGGTTCACAGAGTGACAGCAAAACGGTGTCTCAGAAAGGAGCAATACTCCTTCATGGCACTTGGAGGTTATTTGTAAATCATTTCCCTGGGAATAAACACAAGCACGAATGCCTTGAGACCCTGCTCAGACTCAGGAGAAAGAACTGATCTTCGTGCTCTGAATTCAAACGATGATTATTAATTTTCTTTTTTCTCCTTCAGGCTCAAAATATCTCTTAACAACAACCAAAGGAGACACAATGGCCCATTCATGGGTACGTTCAGCTCTTCCTTGTCCGAGGTCCAAGCGGGCATTGCTCCTGAGAACTGCACTATCTCAAGGCTTGGCAGACCCAGGTGCAACACCCTTCTCTCCTGGGGATTTCCAGTCTAACCCTGAGCCAGGTAATTGGGCAGCTAAATCCCTTTAAAAGTCTGGCCCTTTTCCTCAGTTCCCTCACTGTAATTCCTCCTCTCACAGGTGGGTTGTGAGATTAAACACATGAAAGACTCGGAGGCACCGAGTGCCGCCGTGATGAGACCCAACTGACAGAGAGATCAGCAAACCGCCGCAGAGCGGAGGGCAGCCCCAGCTAGAAAATGCCTTGGATTTTTCTATCCGACAGCAGGATGGCCTTGTGGATAATTGATTTCCCCCTCGCAAGGCCTGAAATATATTTTTAGGGTATGCAAACATTTTTATTTTCACTACTTATTTTTCTTTCCTCCTCAAATAAATGGCTTTTCCTACACACGGGCTGGCCAGCTGCTCTGAAAGTTCAAGAAAAAAGAAAAAAAAAATCTCATTAACTTTCCCAAAGCCTTAATTGTCCCATTTATTTCAAGGCAGTAGGAAAGCCCATCTTTCAGTGGCTCCCTCACCCTCCTAACAACTCACCGTAATCCTTTTCATAATCCCCAGGAATGCCGATTGCTCCGGCGGAGTTTGATTCTCCTCGCTGATGAATTGCAGGGTATTTTATATCCTCTTGTCACAAAACCGTTCTTCTGCCTTTACTCTTTCAGCAACGAAAGTCACTTTAATGTTACCCATCAGGCCTTCCCCCCACCATCAGCGATTTTTTTTTTTTTCCTCTTAGGTACACAAAAGCAAATGTTCTGGAAGCTCTTTAAAATACCTGAGCAACTGGTAGTAAATGAGCCATTTCCTGTTGTTCTAACCTTTTTCTTTTCTTTTCTTTTTTTTTCCCAACTGAGTGGTTATCTTAGCTCGGTATTTTAAGATAGTTGCATGATCTGTGTTTGAGTGGATAAACATTCTCTCAGCTCATTCCTGAGCTGATCAAACCGATTTTATAAACAGCCTTTTGTAGTAGAAAAAGGTTTTGGTTTTTTTTTTTTCTCTCTCTTTTCCACAAGTCTTCTATGTTGAAGCTTGGCGGGCGCTGGCACGCGGGAAAACTACTGTATGTGTGTTTGCATTGCAGTAACTGCAAATCTGTCCGTTTCAATCTTTTTTGAGTTAGCACACTGGGCAAACTAGGTGGTTTTGAAATGACCTCATCCCAGGATCTCGGCAGAAAACAGCCCGCGTACATAGCTGAGTCTGGAATGCGAGCGGGACCTCATTCATAAACTTCCTTACCATTCCTTTACAAAGGCAGGAATAAAAATCAGCCAAAACAAGCAGAAATGGTGTTCCGGAGTTGACCAAATGGGAAAATATATAGATGCGCTTTTTTATTTTATTGTATTGTCGAATCAGAATACTTTTAACCATCTGTAGGAGGCTTTCTGTGGTAATACATTCATGCTTTCTCTTGGATTAGACCAGAAATTTTATTAAGCCTTTTTCTTTTCTTTTTTCCTAAATCACTTTTGTGATAACACCTCTATTTTCTACCACCTGCCCCGAGCCACTGAAAATATAGAGCTTGAAAAAATGTGTCATAGAGAAGGGACGGTATGAAAAGACTATGGCTCAGAGAAGAGACCATGATATAATTTCAGGGTTTTTTTATTAATGCTGTTAAATAGCAAAGGGGGAAAGTAATTAATTTTTGCACCTTTTTTTTTTTCTGAACAAAAGCACCGAAAGTCTTCATCACCCTGATGGTGGCAGGTTCTATGCTGGCTGTGAGCAGTAGGTGTATACACAGGAGTCTATGCTGCTGTGCTGGACTGAGGACAAAATCCAGCCTGCAAAATCTGTCCTGGAGACTCCTGACCTCTCCACCTGGCTCCCTGGTGGCATCGGCTGGAGGTCACCGAACCAGGCACTGGCAAATTTGGGGTCCTGGGGCATTTCCCCAGTGGGATATAGTATTATTTGGGCACATTTGGAGCCTCAGCCAGATGTAAGCCCCACCACACTGGGCAATGGTTTCACTGCTTTTAAGTCCCTCTTGTCAGCTTGGCAGTAAAAATTAGGCTGGATGATTACTGCAGTCAGTGGAAGAATTTTCTGTGGTCTAATATAAGTGCAACCAAGGAGCTCTGGCATGTGCCTCCAGCAACTTGGATTTGCAAGTGGTCTTACTTTTCAGTGCTGGACACTCCCAGGAGGAACTTAGTTTCCAAGAGAAGATGACAGTGGGTGTATTCAGTCCAACACAGCTGTAGGTACGGTACAAACACGCAATTAGAGACAGTTCCTGCCCTGGAGAGCTTGGAGTCTAAATAGACAAACAGATCATCTCCAGATGGCAGGGGCTTAGGTTGAGTTGGTGGGAGAGCGAGTGAGTGCGTGGCACTTCTGCTGCTGGACGCAGCCAGATGGTCAAAAGGCAAGGGGAGAGAGAAGTGACTTAGCCCTGGTGTAAAAAGAGGTGGGGGGCTCATATTTGCTGCCCACAGGGGCGAGGGGAAATATGTGGCGACGGCTGTGGGGCTTGTTATTGCAAGGGATGGGGAGAGCTGGAGGGGGGGGGGAAGAGAGGGGAGAAGGAAGGAAATCCATTTATTGCATCTTCCTCTGAAAGGCGGGGGGACCAGGGGGGTGCCAACTCGTGTGGGCGCCGGGTGGTGAAGAATGGATGTGATTTAACTTTATTAGGCACTTAGGAATTTGTTGTAGAAAGGAGGATTGATGGAGAGGGCATGAATTTTGGCCGATTTGTAAATGAACAGTGCAATAGGAAAAAGCCTTTTTCACCTTTCACCGTCACCAACGTGGAGTGTAGGACTCAAGTGGAGGTCTCAAGACTGGAGGTCAGATTGCAGAGGGGGCACTGGGGGATCACATGGACACATCCAGGGAGCAGAAATCCACCAAGAGAAACTACAAAAGTCACGTCTGGCTCAGAAAGTCCCTGATCTGCAAATATTTGGGAGCTGAGTAGGTTCTTAGGGGATGTCATATAAATCTCATACTCTTCCTCAGGCCTGTTGAGGTTTTGGTCACTTCCAGAAGATTGCTCTTACACTCCTGCTCCCTGTCATTAGCTCTGCCTTGGTCATCTCAGCCTCCATTTTGAGGGAATGCAACTGAAGTGAAGAGAAGAAATCACTGGTTGCCTGGGAAAACTTCTGAGTATTGATTTCAGACCACAAACACTGTAGGTGGCTCTAAGGTTTGGGAGGATGTAGATGAGAAGGATTTGTGGGAAAGTATTGAATTTCCAGTGGCCAGAACAATAAAGAATAATAACCGAGAGGCACCTCTCCAAGTAGATGTAGGGTTTCACTGGAGTGGGACAAGGAGCAAAGTGTCTACCAGCAGTCAAATGCCACATGCCTCTGTGCTAATTGCAGGAGTTTACCACCAAACATGGGAAAGCTGTAGTATTTAACTTGGCACGAGGTGAGTTGATTTAACTGGTATAGCAGAGATGTGGTTGGGCAGTATAAATCAATGGGCCACAAATTACACAGGAAATTTGGGTCTGGCTTTCAGGGTTGAGGAAGGTGGGAAGATGAAGGAATTAAAATCTGATACCATTAAAATATTGCTTGAGGGTAGAGATGACCTTGTTGTAATGCTTCTTGGGTTTCAAGATTCCGTACAGAAAAGGCAGGAGGAACATATGGCAAGTCACCCTTTTTCCAGCTGTCTGGTGACACAAAGAGCAGCTTCGGAGCAGGCAGGACGCGTATTGACTTGCATATTGAAAGACATGGGAGTAATCCCAGTTCTTTGGATGAAAAGAAAATTATACTGAAGTAGGATGATTTGGATATGATGAGGTCATCTAGCCCATCACCTGCTCTGTAGCTGGATTAAATTTCTAATAGTGATATTAATTGGATGAGGGCTGTTATGAGCTGTAGCTGGAGTGAGACCCATCAATGCGTTCATCTGACAAAGTAACTGGCCCTACTCACGCGCCATGTCAAGGTACATTTAGAGTCTTCTACATGCACTTGGTCACTACCAGGCAAAATTAAGTCTGTTAGCAATAGAAGCTTTACCTTTTTCTAAAAATTGGACTCCTTCTCTTCAGACTTTTATAAGTTCATCATTTTAGGCTGAGAAGGAGTGACTATGATCAACTAAAGAAGATTTTGCAAAGCAGAGGTTGTAAAGCCAGTAAGGTCAGCACGGAGGTGTAGGATATCTCCTTTGGAAAGACATCCAGTTTCATTTAAAGACTCCACATAGCTTCAAATTTTTCACTCTAGACAAATGGAAAAGATGCACACCTAGTTTCTGGTCAGAATTTGTTTAGCTGCTTTTTTCCAGTTGATGGAGCTTCTTTCTTTTCTTTCTTTCTTTTTGTTTTGGGTTTTTTTTTGTTTGTTTGCCTGATTGTTTTTCTTCTAGTATATTTAGCTTTCCATCTAGTCATCTAGTCCATAAAGCGATTCCGTCTAGTCTAGATTGAATTTCCAACTGCCTTGTTATTTGATTAAGTTGAGCTAATTCTCCTCAGATGATTTGTAACAATCTGGGCCAACTTCTGCAGATACCTTGGCAGTTGCAAACTGATCTCTACCTACTTGCAACTGCCTAGGATCACTTCTGATAATTCAGATCATCTGTGATGCCTTTAGGGACCGGTCCAAATTCTGCTAAACCAGCATAAAGGCTTCCCTTGATCTAATGGGCTTTGGACCAGCCTCCAATCTCTCCAAAACAGCAGGTCATATATCTGACTAAAGGTAAAACGTTGGGCTAAGTGCCTACAAAATGCATTGTAATACAAGCTGGGGATAATCAGGAGACAAATTTTGTGTATGTGCAAAGTATTAGTGCCCTTAATGATAAAATGTTCATGCTTGACATAATTTTTGGACGAGGTTTGAAAACGGCAGGCTTCGAGCTACTTTTCACATGGGAATACCTTGCAGGCAGTAAAGAGCAGATGGAATAGATCAGCGTGAGGGGAATGAAGTGCTCTTCATGCTGCAAACCCCAGGATCCCTGGATGTAAGCTACTGCCGCTTGGTTATTAACTGTTTGCACCTAAAAAGGTATCCTCAGGAGGCAGGGAAAACTTTGCCTTTGGGGAGAGGTCCCAGTGAGTAGAGCACGTTGAGTTGCCAGCTGAACCCACTTAGGGGGAGTCTCAGGGCAGCCTGCTGGTCCTCCCTTGGGAGAGGCTCTATTTCCCTTCCCCTCTGAAAAAAAGCAGAATTCCAAGGACAGGAGAGCAGCATGGTCCGTTCGCCTGTGCAGCAGGACACAGCGAAGGCAACCTGGTACCTGGGTGATGTCTAAGGGAGATCATTCACCCACCAACTTTGGCAAGATCCAGATCAAACTGGGGACACTGAGCAGGGTGTCCCGTCTCGGATCCTGCACCAGCACAGCTTAGTAAAGCAACCAGCTTTGGCCTGGGAGGAGTCCCTTCAACCACCTCTCAGCTGCAGGCAGCCCTGAATGCCTTCAGAGCTCCTTCTCACCTGGAGAACTGCACCCAGCTCTGGGGCGTAAGAAGGACAGGGAGACCTGTTGGAGTAGGTCTAGAGGACCACAAGATGATCTGAGGGCTGGAGCCCCTCTGCTCTGAAGACAGGCTGAAAGAGTTGGGGGGTTCAGCCTGGAGAAGAGAAAGCTCTGGGGAGACATTAAAGCCCCTTCCAGTCCCTCAAGGGGTCTCCAGAAAAGATGGGGACAGGCTTTTTAATAGGGGCTGTTGTGATAGTACAAGGGGTAATGGTTTAAAACTAAAATAGGGAAGAATTAGACTAGATACAAGGAAGAAATTTTTTATGCTGAGGGTGGTGAGACACTGGCCCAGGTTGCCCAGAGAGATGGGAGATGCCCCATCCCTGGAAACACTCAAGGTCCGGTTGGATGGGTCTGTGAGCAACCCAGTCTGGTTGAAGATGTCCCTGTTCGTGGCAGGGGGGGTTGGACTAGATGGCCTTTAGGGTCCTTCCAATCCAAACCATTCTATGATCTTCAGCCAAAGTGCCTCAGAAGCAACCACATACCAAGAAGTTCTGTGCACTTGGATTTGGGGGCATAAACAAAATTTAAGACCAGCACCATCATCCCTTCCACCTGTCTTTAGACTGAACACTACCCTTTCCCACTTCACTCCTGCAGTTTCTCGATGGTTCTCTCCGCTGCAAATGAGGACAGCAAACAGGCAGGGAGATAAGTGCATGGGGAGATAAATGGTTTTGGTCTCTGTAGAACACTGTGAGGACTCATGCCCGGAGATGCTGCAACACAGGCTGCACCTTCAGGAGCTGCAGGACTGAAACCACAAAGTAATTCAATCAGGAGAGCACCAGGACAAATGGAAATTGTGGTGGAATACAGAAATGGTCCGTCTGCACTGCAGCACTCTGTCCACATTTTTGGCAGCGCCCTTAGCATCAGCAGCAATGCCTCATCATTACACAGATGGGCTGAAAAATCACTTTGAGATACAGATGGGCTGAGAAGAGAAGTGCATTTTGAAACCAAGGTATAGGATGTTCATTCACGGAGTTTTTCCAGAGGGCTGTCTTGTCTGGGGCCCAGCTGACCACATAGAATCATAGAATGGTTTGGGTTGGAAGAGACCTTAAAGATCATCTAGTTCCAACCCCCCTGCCATGGGCAGGGACACCTC
>JAOTQQ010000041.1:3361313-3379495 GCA_026546715.1 Gallinago undulata | reverse complement strand
CCCAGAGAAGCTGTGGCTGCCCCATCCCTGGAGGGGTTCAAGGCCAGGTTGGAGGGGGCTTGGAGCAGCCTGGTCTGCTGGGAGGTGTCCCTGCCCAGGGCAGGGGGTTGGGACTCAATGATCCTTAAAGTCCCTTCCAACCCAAACCATTCTATGATTCCATGTTTTTGAGGACTCCAACACACAGAGAGTATGTGAAACACGTCTGATGCCTGAAATCTATCACCAGAGTTTCCTCTAGATGCCAGTAAGCCTGGGTCTGTATTTAACTCTTATTTAACAGTACTCCTATGGAGATGAGTAGCACAGATCTTTTCCCATCCATTCTTGAATGGGGTGTAATTGCCAGCATCATGGAGAGATGTCCCACCAGCTTGTGAGTACATGCTACAGAGGGAACCTCAGTACAATAGTATTCAAGGAATGAGAACATTTCTCCCGCTGCTGCCCCTTGGGATACAGAGGAGTTACCATACTAAATACAATCCTTTTCTGGCTGGAAAAAAAATAAATCCTAAGCAACTGCAAGACAATAGACAGATGGGCCTCGTTGTCTCTTCTCGCTTTCAGGAGACATGTGTGGTAGATATATGAGGCCCTTCTTGCTGCACGCTGAACTGGCAGTGTCACAGAGAGCCTATTTCTCCTCCGCTTCATGTCCAAAGATGATTTTGGAAGCTGAAATCTCACTTTAGCCCCAAACAAAAACAATCCGTGGTGGCCAGCTTGCTCTACCGCCGGGGTTAGTGGAGAGATGTGTGCTTATCTGTTTTGGTTCTCAGAGGGACATAGTTTCTCTATCTGTCATGGAAGACTCACTGACAAAGCAGGAAGGAAACGAGGCTGCAGTTGACCAGTGAAGTGCTTTGCATGACTCTGCTTCCCCCTGTTTCAGCCTTGGTCACTGGCCTCGCACAACGACTGGGAAGATGAAACTCTCCCAGCGTTCAGACACGGCCTCACATGAGCCTTCTCCTCAAATGGCCACACCATGCTTGTTGCCCTTCGGTATTTTGCCAAGTTCTCTTAATGCAAGGCAGAAAAGCTGCGGAGAAAATAGCTCCAGAGATGCCGGTCCTCCTCAGAAAGTGCTGCCACTGGTTTCTGATGTCAAAATACCTGCAAGAAGCAGGATAAAATGAAGAGTTACTTCCAAATTCTGGACAAAAAGAAACTTCAGGCCCTGAGGTATAATAAAAGCTGTTGCAGTATCTTTAACAGGGAGCAGGCTTGTGGAGGAAGAGCACCAGCACCCAGGGGTGTAGGACTGAGACTTGGGCTTGTCTTTGCAGAAACCTCTTCTAGGTGATCTCCTCATCATTACACCGCAAACACCATCATTACGCTACAGCGCTCAATGAGGAGGAGGGAGATGTGGTACTGGTCAGCATGCTCAGGTCTGGTAGTGGTGGGATCTAATGAGACCCTAAACCAAGCAGAACCTAAATCTTAGGGAGAAGAAGGATATGGATAAATACAGAGGTGTAAAGGCAGGCTGGAACTCATGTTTGCTGTTGTGAAAGGCCAACCACTCAGCAGATCCCAAGACTTTCAGGGTTTTCCATCATGGCCCAAACCCAAGGTCATCCCCACACATCATCAAAGACCTTTGGCGTGGAAGTGCCAAGGAGGGTGGAGTCACTCTTTATTCGTGGGTTTTTACTTCTTGCCAAAGCCTGGCCTATACCAGGGAGTTGAGCCAAGGGATACTTTGTTTCAGGGCTGATTGTGACTGAAGCTCTAGCTCAAGACATTCTGGTCAGAGTTCACCATCATTCAAAGCCCTGGTTTGACTGGGCTGTGGTTCAAGAAAAAGAAGTCACTGCTCCAGTGGGTTGTGCCTCCTGCAGGACATGGCTGCTCACACAGTGCATGGGATCACAAGGGATGTAAGAGTGGATTTTTGGGGGCACTTGTCTGTGAAGGAAGGACTGTGTAGTTTTTGTTTAGTCTAGTTATAAATGTCATACGTTATATATCCTTCACCATTTCCTCATAAGACCACTTCGCTAATGGATATCTGCACCAGGAAACTTTTGTGGCTAGTCAGCCAAAATTTTACCTTCTTCACTTTCAACCCTTCCTTATAACGCTGTAATTCCTCAGGATTTATGTCATTCCAATATTTGTTTCATTCTCCCCCAGTTGCTGCTAGCCAAGCCAGTGATATTTCATTTATTTTAATCTTTCTTCCAGAACTTCCATTTTTCCAAGCTGAATCTTGGTGCCTTTTTTTTTCCCCCCCTGATGTTCATCTCATTTGCCAAGGAAAGGCTAAGGCAATGCTGCATTATATCCAAAGTGAAAAATATTTTATTAGAGTAGCCAACTGGGCTAAAAGAAGAACTTGTCTCAACCAGAGCTCATCATCATCAAAAGCTTTGCCTTTTAAATTTGATAACAGTGACAGTGAAAGAAACCTAAGTCACTAACTTAGACTGCTGGAACCATCTAAATTCTGAGGAGAAAAAGAATTAAATTGGGACTTTTAGGGGTTTTGGTATTGCTGAAACTGCTCATA
The DNA here is from genome assembly GCA_026546715.1 of Gallinago undulata. NCBI lineage: Eukaryota > Metazoa > Chordata > Aves > Charadriiformes > Scolopacidae > Gallinago > Gallinago undulata. The sequence continues at coordinate 3,376,974 of JAOTQQ010000041.1, read as the reverse complement.
CATAAGCACCAGCAGTGTCATGTAACACAGACAAATTACTATTTTGTGTGGAATAACTAGAAGGCATTTTTTTTTCAGGAACACTTAGATCAGTTACATGTATTCTCTGGTCATTACCATTTATAATTTTGTGTACGAGGAATTTAAACTTAAAGTTGTGTTGCCCTGTGCGGAGAGGAACACTGAGTTGGCTGAATAAATCTGAGAAACTGTTACATCAGACCCGCAGCAGGCAATTACTAAATATTGAGGGAAATTGCTTCATACATCAGCTGATACATGATTATTTTAACATTAAGGGGAGAAAAATCAATTCAATCAATTCAAATAGGTGTGCGGCCATATTAATACAATATTTTTTTCTTCCTACTCCATTTGCATTAATCTTTTTCAGTGGATAAGATCCCTCTTTGAATTTTGCTGAAGTATTGGCCAACAGACCTACGCTTGCAAAATATTTGACTAGTGAAAGAGAAGGTAAAATTCTGGTTATGCTCTTTAGTTTTCATTTTTTAAAACACACCAAGTTATTTACAAAATTGAAAGAAATAAAGAGTTTCCTAATCTCACCATAAAATTGTGATTTTTCTTTCTATGGCTAATTTTTTTCACTTGAAACTATTTTTTGTTTATTTTTTTTCTGTAAACAAAATATTCCATCCTAGTCTTGACAGTGTTGGGGAAAAAGCGAAACAGATAAAACAGTGTAGTGTATTTCTGTTGTAAGCCACAAACAAAAAGAGTTGTCTACCCATTTTTTAAAAATACCTTTTACTTTTTTTGACCAACTCTACAATCCACTTCTTTTCTTTTCTGTTAGAGAGAGAGATCAGTCAGGAATGCTCATATCATGTTGTTTAGAAATTGGCTCAGCTTTTTGGGTAGACTCTCCTCAGAAAACAGGACTGACAAGAAAGTACATCAATAATGTTTACATATCGATAACATTAATTAAATGCATTTATCCTTTCTTCTGTATATAAGATGTTGTGACTTTGGAGCTCATACCCCCAAGTATGAGTGCAACCACACGGAGAAGAACATGCCTGTGGAGGAGGAAGACCTAATATTTCCACAGCAGGCAAAGGACATGGCAGAGAGGTTCTTGGTTTCTAGTGCGCAGCTGGGGTCGAGCTACGATAAGGGATCTCAGAGTTTCCTCTGGTGGTGGCTCAGGGTGGGAGATGCACGCACGGCCTTCAGCGCTGGTTGCCGTGTCTGCCCAAAGCCGTGCGTGTGATTTTCCATCTCTTTCACCCTTGGGAACGGAGCCATTTAACCTTTTGCTAGAGAAGGCTTCCCTACCGATGAAGGAGCCCTACGCACACCCCCTGCCCAGGCCTTGTGAATTTTCCCTGGCCCCTTACCCTAGACCACAAATTCCCCCCATCGTCCTTCTCGCCAACCCAGCAGTTGCCTTCCCTCCCCGCAGCTCCGTTCCCTTTCATCTCCCGTTTCTCCTCCCTAACTCATGGGCTACCTTTGCTTTTCAAACGCTCATATTCCAGTCCCTCCTTCTCTGGTGGAAACTTTAACAAATGCACCAACATCTGCTATAGTTAGTCATCACACTTAATGTACAGGATATTCCAGCTGGCTTCACTCTCCTTTTATTATGTATTGGAAAGAGGTTTCATCTGCGCTCCTCTGGCTTGGCCAGACACACACCCAGACTCACCTCCACGTGGTGTGGACGCAGATGGGGTGCCATGGGATGCCCCTTGGCCACACGCCCGCGGCATCCCCCAGTCCAACACCCCCCTGCATCCCAACTGCTCCCCGTGTTTGTCCATACAGCCAAGGTGGGACATGTTTGGGCTGTAGGCTCCTTCTTTGAGGAAGTGTGATGTCCCCATGAAGACAGCCAGAATTTGACCAGCTGGTAGATAGACAGATACACACTGACCAAGCATTTTCAGAGGGCTGGAGAGACGATCCTTTGCCCTTGCTACCTACAGTGTAGCTGCAAATCACCAGCCTGCATGGCAAGACCTCCCTGATGAAGGTTCATATTTGCAGGAAATCAGCCCCTTTCCAAAGCTAAGGGCAGAGCAACCACCCTCCATCCTTGACCCCAGGGAAGGTGCTCAGCTCCTTAGCAGGAGAAAGGAGATGAAACAATAGGAAGGCCAGCCCAAATCCCTCACCTCATGGAAAGCATGAGCTAGAATGACCTCAGGCACTATCACATGGGCTTCTTCCACAGCAGACTGAAAATGCGTCATTTAGAGCGGGGTTGTCTGGAACATCAGGCAGGTGAGAGCAGTTGGGAGCAGAGGGCGAAGCACTGAGCATGGTCCATGGGGGAGGAAGATCCAGCCCCCAAAGAATGAATAGCTTTAATTGAACAAATAAAAAATGCAAGAATTTATGAAAAATGTGGTTCTTGGGTGCAAAAATACGTTACCCTTTTTTTTCCATGTTCATCAGTTTTCTTACAGCACTGTGGTCTTCAACTGTGTATGTTGAGTGTTGGCCATCACCGAACGGCACCGGAGAGAATGAGTTTGGTTCAGAAAGACAGGCTACACGAAGAAGTTTGTCTTCTTCGAGACTATTGCACGAAGCAGAAGTCCATCACGAAAGGGACTGAGTACTTAAAGACTTCAAGGCGCACACGTTGACGTGGTGGCCTGGCTGGAGAGCAAGCAACGGCAGAGCCTTGGAAGCACGTTAGTCACATCAGGTGTGCAGTGAAGAAAAACACAGCAGAAACACCCTGAGGCCCTGAAGCAGGTCCTGCGGCTGACTTCACACATGATCTGTGTCTGTGGACACGCTCCTCGGGAGTTTCCATTTAATTCCCTTTGCGAGGCAAGTGGTTTATTTGCTTTCCTGGATAAATACGGACCCACGTCATGCACTTGTTCCCCCGACAACACTTTACAAAGGAGCATTTTTCTCCAGTGTTTGATCGTCTTCAAAAAAGAAATAGCAGATGGTTAACACAGTTGTCGGTTTTCTCTAATTGTAGGTGAAACTCCCGGGTCAGGAGGATTTCCAGCTGCTAATGTATTTTCCTCATTTTGGTGCGAAATCAGTAAACGCAGAAACTGCGCTTCTATATGCCTCAAAAGTTCGAAGGCTTTTGGTAAATGCTATTCTGGGTAAATAAATCTGCCCTAGGACAGCTGTGTGTTATTCAGTAGATTTGATGGCAAATCTGTAAATTCCTGCTAAAAATCTTTTCCGCTTATATTTTCCTTCATCACCCGAGAATTCCCTGTCTCCTTCGGAGACCAGCAGGTTTCCCGTGAAAGACCAAAGATGAGGATAGTGTGAAAATAGAGGGTTTAGCTATCGGATGCAATGAAAGCAGTCACAAAACGAGCTGACAAGAGGGGTGTTATGGGGTTCCTGTGAGGACTGGGCTCATGTCCCGGATCCATGCTGGGCTTTGGGGTGCAACAGAGGGGTATGCAGAAGAGGTTTCTTGGCCAAGCTCAGGGTGAGCTGGGCAAAATAGTGATAGAACAAAGAGTAATGGCTATGAACTGAAAGAGGGGAGGCTTATATGAGATCTGGGGAAGAACTTCTTTGGTGTGAGGGTGGTGAGAGCCTGGCCCAGGTTGCCCAGAGAAGCTGTGGCTGCCCCATCCCTGGAAGGGTTCAAGGCCAGGTTGGAGGGGGCTTGGAGCAACCTGGTGTGGTGGGAGGTGTCCCTGCCCAGGGCAGGGTTGTCATTCTATGGTTTTTAAGGTCCCTTCCAACCCAAACCATTCAATGATTCTATGATTCTATGAAAACTGACCTGGAGGAAAGGCAATTTCATTATTTCAGAAGATGGAGGCTGTGGGATAACAAAATAATAGAGCTTATCTATGCGATCGATGAGAAAGAAATGCAAGTACACTTAAGGTTAAGTTTGGTACTTTCAATTTGAAATATTGACAATAAGTGGAGGAGTCATTCCCTTTACAGAGAGTGACATCATCACAAATGGAGCTATTGATGCGCTTCATAAATTTCCCTGAAGTTACTGCAGGTGACAGAGAATGTCTTTTAGGAAATGGAGAATGTTCAAGGAAGCAATAAATAACTCCTGCACTGCTATAACCACAAAGTTTGACACGGCAAAATACAAAAGAATCCTGATAAATTTGTTGGGAAATGACTGATTCAGCCATGAAGAATGCTAGATACCCTTTCAAAAGAGTAGATCTTGAAAGTATCTGAACCACAATGTCAGGACAGATCTTCCAATACATTACTGGAAATTCAAAAAGTGAAATTAATTTCCAGATATGGGAAAATAAAGAGAACTCAGCCGAAGGAAAGATTCATGCTTTCCTGAGCTCGTCTGCTAATGTGAACATTTCCTGACACTTTAAATGCAGTAAGTGCTCAACAATCATCTAATTTATTTTGGAAAACTAAGGAAATTAGTAATACAGGTGCTCTGATAGTAGTGCCTCGGATGTCTGGATGCGTGTCGCTTCAGACGCTGACTTCTTTGTTTTAATGATGGTATCCGCAGGGAAATGAAAGGAGAGTTTTATTTTTACTTAATTGCATGCTTGAAAATAGGTTCTGTCTAAATACCTAGTAACAAAAGTGTATGTATTTTTTAAAAATAATCTCAATATACTTGGTCTGAGTACATATGTATCACTGCAGAAATTCTGGTACATGGTAGAGCAAATTCCAAATATACAAAAGTTTGCAATGGAGACTTCCTTAAAAAAATATGAAATGGATAAATTTTTATGATAAGTGTTGATGTGAATCTGCCAAAACATATGCTGAATTTAGCCTTGCTCCTCTCTAAAAAGAAACATTTAATCTTACGTACAAGGAAGTTGTGCTTATTAAAAGGAAAAGAAAAAAAAAAAAAAGACACAATACTTAGCCCAATATCATAAATTTCTTTGTTTAGTAAAAACAACCCATCGAGGCCTGGAATAGTGACAAACCTGCCCAGGTTCAGAGGGGCACCAACTGAAGTGGGCTAAGTCTTTCGCTGGCGTAAATCAGCGTATCCCTGATTGATCCACACCAGCTTCTGCCTCCTTTCCTGCACTGCCATTGTTTGAATGGACACGCTGTAATTTAAGCCAGCATGTTACTCTAATTAAAAAAATACACAAATGACAGAATTTGACTCAAAACCCACCATCCTTCATGGTTTACATTTCCTACAGAGGGAGTTAACGGGTAAGATGTACATGTTTATTGGTTTCCTTCTTTGTGCTTTTACAAGTATTTTTCTCTTTGATGATCTAAACCATATGTTGAGGTACTTTGGAGGATTATTTTATCAGTTCCCCTGCACTAGGAGAGAAATACCAGGGCAGAGCACATAGGTTTGCACACATACACGCCACTAAATCATCCCGTGTTCCCGAGCAGCCAAGCTGCCATATTGACAAATAGTCCGTGTCACATTAATTTAATTCTGAATCACTCTGAGACATCGTTTTGTTACAAATATAAATTTTGTGGTGTAATGGAATGTGTTAAGCCTTTAACAAATGAACATTTAATGGCCGCTCATGAAAAAAACATAAATAATCGGAAATAAAATTAGCAGGATTGGTAATGAGGGGATGAAGCAGTGTGGGGCGGCCCCGCTTCCCCGGGACAGGGCACAGGTGGGACCAGCACCCGCATTTTCTCCTTCTCTTTGGTGGCTTCAACTGGGGTATAAATGTCTGAACTCAACATGCAAATTGTTGGTCCTTTTAAAAATAAATTAATATTTTAAAAAAATAAAAATCTGTTGGACCATTTTTGGCAGTAACATTGAAAAACACCTGTCCTTCCCACAGTTCCTCCCTACCTTTATTATGATTATTTCCACGCAGCCTTCCATTTATTCCTTTCTACTCCTAGCTGAACCCCACTTACGTCCCGCACTCATAAAAAACCCTAATTTTCTCATCATCAGCTATTAACAAGCTTGTTTGATGCCTCTGTTGTCTGTCAACATTTGCACTATGCAGGGAAAAGCCAACATATATATATATTTATTTTTTTCCTCTTTTTCCACTGATCCCCTCATACCCTTTTTTTCTTAAATTTTGTTTTGGTTTTTGTTCTTACTGAACCCATGCATCCAGGGGTACCTGTAAGAGGCAGCAGCTTTCCAGCTGCTGCTCCAGCCTCACAGGACCTCTCCACACACCGTTTTTTTTTTAGGGAAGCCGCAACCTCAGCCGGCAGGAATGGGGATCCGTTAGTCCCTGGGTCAACTCCAGGGCAAGATGTTAAGCACAAAAGTGTTGCGTGATTAGTGGCAGTCACTGGAAAGAAGTTTTAGTATCTGTGACTATAGGCAGTTGGTGGACTTTGGCCAAAATGCTCTCTTTAAATATCAGAAAGTATCCCTAAAAATTGCAAGCCTTTGGAGACCACGGCACTCCGCAAACTGCCAAGAAAAACAACACGTAGCGCATAAATCTGCAACAATCCCTTATTCCAGCCACGAAGGGACCAAACGACAAAACACTTACCTAAATGCTTTGTATTTGCATTAACGTTTGTTCAGAAATGATCTGAAAACCTTGGCCCCTTTGCTTTTGAGCGCGTGGGAATTCCCGTCTGTGGGGTGAGGGCGTTAACAAGACTCATCACTTACAGGGGACATCAACGAGGGGCCATAAAAACCATCCTGTGCACCCCTCTGTTTTTCTCTGCTACTTCTCTTTCCTTTGGCTGGTAATTAGCGTGGGGCTAAAGCGTTTCCCCAGCTTTTGCCCCGACACCTGAATGCGGAGGGGACCTCTCCTGTTTTTTAATTTTGCAACGGTTAAAATTCACGCCTGTGTTTTGATTGGAAATCAGCCGTGTTCTGCTTCCAGCCTCCACGCGGATAATACCATCCTCTTCTGCCATCCACCTGGACAGAAAGGTGGTCCCTGGTCCTGGTAAATACCCCCCGGGCTCCTGCTCTGGGTTTTCCTTGCCGGAGGCACGGGGCGGTGGTATGTTCTCAAGGTCCACTGTAAATCAGCGAATCTCTCTCCCTAGGATTTGCTCACGATTTGAAAATCTGACTTGAAACAATCTCCTTTCCCCTAGGGCACCATATGCAACTTCAATATATTAGTGGCGAAGGAAAATATGCTGTGCTTGGCGTTTACAATTCCCACTCTAATTTACCAGACAGGTGTTTTTGAGGAACAGCTCATCTGGCAAGGAGAAGGAGGGTCACTGGGTTGGGGCTTTCTTTTTTTTTCTCCCTCTTATTTTCATTAAGGGGGCAGGCTCGCCAACAGCTGGTAGAAAGGATTGCTCAGGGGAAGGCTGTATCCCCCTCCCAGTAAGGTTCCCCCTCATGGGAGAGGGTCAGGAGAAGATAACCGTGCTAGCTCAGAAAAGGTCCAGCCCCAAATCCCTGCATTTGTATGAAAAAGCTCCCTGATTTTCAAAGGTGGCCAATGAGCTGGCCTTCTAAGAGCCAGGCTGCAGGCAGAACCAGGATCTTGCCCTTCCCCTGAAAAATAACCTTTTTCTGAGACTTTCTCTGGGATGAGTAACAACTTGACTGGTTCTGAAACTTGTGACTTGCATTCCTTCCAGCCAGCTAGCAATTTCTTCCTTAGAGAGAAAATAAAAGCAGAAAACAAAAAGAAAGGGGGGAAAAAAAAAAAAAAAAAGGCAAGCTAAACTAAATTAGTCCTGTTTTGAGAGCTAAATATGGTCAGGACATCTGTGACCTCCCCCGACTTCGCCCTGGCTGAGCGGGGACAATAGCTGCCATGTGCCACCCTTTGTTGTTGTTGAGCCTGGAAAAGATTTTTAATCCCAGAAGAACACACGTGTGCACCCGTGCACGTAGGCACGCACACGCCACGGCCACTATGCTTGCGTTTCACATCCAGAAGGGAAGAGCTGGCAGCGGGGCTCAGCGTTGGAGGGATGAAAGAGTTGGGTCCCGTCCTCCCCCCGCCCCAACCACCACCACCACCACCACCACCAACCACCTCCTCCCTTGCTTCATAAAATCCCTGTGTACACAAGGGGTTGGGGTTTTTTTGGGTTTGTTTTTTTTTTTCCCCTTCGTCTACAGATGTCCATTTCTAGTGTTACAAGGTGCAAATTCCGAGGTTCGGCAGACGCTGGAAGCTGTGTTCTCGTGTTGAAATGCCGGTATGTGGTCCGCGTGTCTCTGATCTCCAGAGTTCCCTAGCATGACATCTTTCATCATCATCATCAAGTCGGAGGAGGGAGATACATGTGGCCACCAGATTCCCTTCCAGCGGGAAGACGGGCCCCGCATCCTTTAACTCCCCTCTTTCCCCCATCATCGCTACGGGCGATGCTTTAAAGTCTGCTCCTGCCCGGCTTCGCGGGACGCCTGGCCTCGCAGCGCCGAGCCGAAACACGCCTGGAAATAAGGGCACATGCCAAAAGTTGGAGGGTTGGAGCCCCCTTGGCTCCAGCCAGCAACGCTCTAACCTCTCCCTGCCCCTCTTTGAAGGGTCACCCCACCAGCCCCCCGCTGCTCGGCTCATCTTGCCCCACCTCAGGAAACGGTGGCCTTTTTTTTTTTTTTTTTAAACTTTATTTTTTTGGAAGGAAGTGGTTAACTCTTCCTTCGCCGCCCCACGATGGGACTCATTTGCAAAGGCCCTCTTCAATCAAGAGCAAGGGAGACCACAGAGATGGCTTGCGTGGGAGGGGAAGGGGGCTCGGTGGGAAGCCTGTGGGGAACGGCCACCACCGCCCACAGCAGAGGACCCCCTACCCTGGATACTCCATGTTAAAGTCATCTCAGCCACCCCACCGCTCCTGGTCCCACAGGTGCAGGGCTCCCCATGTGGGAGATCTCCCACAAGGGCTATCGCTTGCCTTTGGTAGATGAAGCAAGAGTGCGTCAAGTCGGCTTTGGCAAGTCCTGTGGCCCTCCGTTTTATTTTTATTTTTTTCTTTTCTTTTTATTTTTTCTTTTCTTTTTATTTTTTCTTTTCTTTTTATTTTTTTTCTTTTCTTTTTATTTTTTTTCCCCCTTCCTTTTTCTTGTTGCTGCTCAGCCCTGCAGAATGTAATTAGAAAATGAGCCATTTATAAAACAAATGTTTCCGGGGGAAACTCCCCTGAAAACCCGTGTCATAAAATTATTGAGCGCGGCGTCTGAGAGCATTCAGGATCCAAAATTTCCTCGGGGCTCACCCCTATCCATTATTCTGTCGCTGCTTCAACTGGGGCGGTGACATTTTACTGGCGGGTACCCTGTTCCCCTCCGAAAGGAGCCGGCCTTCTGGCTGTCCTGCTAACAAGCCAACGTGCCGCTCCCCTGGTGTCCTCCTCCATCTTCTAAAACCACGGTGGAGATGTAGAGATCCCCGGGCTGCCTGGCTTATCTCTCACTCCCCTTCCCACCTACCCGAGGGGAAGAGCGGGAGGTGATGCCCCCCGCCCCCATCCCCACCTCCAAGTGACATCTTCAGGGCTGAGCAAAGCAGGGTGGTTTCCGGAGCTGGGATGTCCCCTCCTTCTAAGAAATACTCATCGTTTTTGCTCAAGGTAAACACTTTTTGGGCTGGAACGTCCCGTATTTCACCCTCCGCTGGGATCGGTTTTGCCCAACGACTCAGGTCCCACCAGAGCACCATATAACTCGCCAGACTTTCCAACATGCTCTACAAAGTGCTTTGAGATCCCTGCCAGCTCCCTCTCTGGTCTTCTGGCGTGGCTCGAGAGGCAGATATTAATCTTAACAGCTATATGCTGGCCGGGCCCTAGTTGCCTAAGAGATTCTCCCTGAATTTATTTATTTGGATTTATACAAAAGAGCATAAAAAGGAACACTCCTCCCAGACTCCAGGCTCACCAGCCATAAATTACAAAAACAACTACAATGAAACCACCCACGGTACCTCCCGCCCCTGACACGACTGTTTTCCTCCAACACCCAGCTCTACAGCAGCAACGTCCAGCTTCTCTGCAGGCTTCGGCGTTCCCGCATGGAGACGTTGAGCGCAGGCGGCCCAAGGAACCGTGCTTTGGGAAGACTTGTCCTCACTCCTCCTTCAGAGCTGCTGGGGTAGCACTTCCAGGAGAGGTGGAAGAAACAGTGGGTGTGATTTCCAGCAGATAGGATGGTCCCCTGGCACTTCTTTTAAAAGTCCACGTGGACAAAGCTAGAGTAGCTCAGCTTGTGAATTCACACGGGGCAGGAGTGGCTGGAGAGACCTCAAGAGGTCTTCCAATTCCTACAGGTCTTCTCATCCACCTAGTCTGTCCTGACACGTAGCTAAATAACTTGTTCTTGAAAGCTTCCAGTGATGGAGTTTCCACCACCTCCCACACAAGGAATCCCAGTTCTCGCCCTTGGAAAATGTTTCCTAAAGTCTGACCTCAGTCACCCTTGCCCTTTGCCTAATCACTTTATGTCCTAGCCCCAGCAGACATGGAGGACTGCTTCCTATCTCCTATCCAGTGGGGAAACTCAACATACTTGAAGGCTATTATAATGTTTTTCCCTCAGTTTTCTCCCCTCTAGACTAAACAACCCCAATTTTCTCAGTGCCTTCTTGCAGGTCATGTTTTCTAGAGCTCTGTTCCTCTTTGTTCTTCCCCTCTGGACCCTCTCCAAGGAGTCCGCATCTTTTCTCAAGTGTAGTGCCAAAAGCTGGATCCAATATCCAGCCGAGGTCTTCCTGGGGCTGTGTGGAGCAGATGGATAACTTTGCCTGCCTTCCGCCTCGCGCTGCAAGCCTGATGTCTGCTCTGCAAAAGGCAGAGCCCCCCTGACTCCTCTTCAGCCTGTGATACACCATGCCCTCCCCGAACGCCCCACAGCCCCAGACAGGGTCTCCTCTTATCAGCAGGGTCCTCTCTGATTGAAGGTTATTTGGCTTTGCTTTACATGTCTTTTTTTTTTTTTTTTTTTTTTTTTTTTGCTGCTCATGCTGAGTTTTGGCAATTTTAGCGGTGTAGAAGCAATCCCTTGAGGTTTGAGTGCCCCAGGGCCATGTTTCTGCTGAGGGAAGGAAGACAGCCTGTAGCTCTTTAAACATATTGTCCATGAATTCACACTCACGCCCTCGCTTTGCTTCAGAGCCTGGAAAGGTTCTGTCCCAAGAAGATAGATGTTGGGCTTGTTTCCTTCCCTGGTCCAGCTGTGCCCCAGTCCGAGAGAAACGCTGTGGATACTATACTAACTTGATTTTGGACGTTGTGCTCATCCAGCCCAATTTTTTCCATACCACGTCAACACAGGTTAAGAGCCAACTTCTGCCCTGGAATTGAGGACCCCTTGGATTCTTCCTTGTTCTTCCTTGCAGGCCTGTCCTTGCCTTAGGCAGTGGTGAATGGTAGAAGAACAGAGAAAGAGGATGCAATGGGATGGCCCACCAGTGGGTGGGTGCTTTGATGCCCATCTCCAGGCTCTGGTGCCCAGGCAAGTTCCCAGCAGATGGCTGAGTTGGAACCAGGTGACAAGATGAGGTTCATGCACAGCCAGATGACACCACATCTAGGGACTGCGCTGAAGGTGTGACGGGGTGTATCAGCTGTAGGTGAACACATGGTCTAGAAAATGATTCACTAAAAACAAGTGTTCTGGGATCACAGTGTAACTCAGGCTGGAAGGAGCACCAAGAGATCCCCCTAATCCCACCTCTGAGCTCAGCTGACGTTGCTCAGAGCTTTATCTGGTCAGGCTAAAAAACCTTCCAAGGATGGAGAGTGCACAGCCACATTGGGACAAACTTTTGACTGTCCCATCATGAAAAAGCTTTTTCTATATATCCAGAAATTATACTCATAGATCACACTTGGTATATTCTCTGTATGCATTTGCCTCAATCCTAAAGCCTAGACACAGACCTAAACCAATCCTAAGACCTTCGTTACAGCTTTACTGGCCCTTCTGCCACCCCCTTGATCCACAGCACAGTCACCAAGTGGGATTTGGTGACAGATGAGGACACGCAAGGTGCAGTAGGATCCAAGTCCCCACATTAGCAGGAGGATGAAGCAAAACGAGCATGCTGAAGGCATCAGATGAACCTCAGCCAATGCATGGGGCTGCCCCCTCCAATGGAGCCACGTGTCTCATGAGCTAAAGCCACCTCGTTGGTAGGTGTTGGTGCACGTTATTGCCCAGTGAGGTCTGGTCTTGGAGGAAGTCTTCAGATACTGCTGCACTTTTAAAAACCATGCAGTCTCAAACAGACATGCAGGCTGAAGTGGAGAGTGCAGGTGGAGTAACACCATTACGGAGATGTTGGACTCATCCCAAGCCCCAGGAGCTAGGGTCAGAAAAATCAGAATTAAATTGAAACGGGAAAGAAATCCAAACCAGTCCAGGGTGTGTTCATTCAGGATATTCTTTCTTTAACTCTGCCCTACAGTCAAGAAATAATGACGCATTTATAATTCAAGCATGTTTATGTTTGTAGCCCTTGATTAGATTCAACTAATTAGATTCAGCAAAAATATTTCTCTCTCTTTTCTGTTTTCCTTTATGCTCTTTAAAGTGACGGTGTTGGTTTGGGTGGGTGAAGGCTGCCAAACAGTTAACAAACTACCCAGCAAATTCTCAGAAAGATCATCTTATTCTGCCCCAGCGCACTGGAGAGGGGAAGCAGTGGCAGAAGAAGCCTTCAGCTTGCTCTCAGCATTTTCTGACCCCCCAGGACAATGTCTGGGCTTAGCGACGGACATGGAAAACCGCCGCTATGGCAGTGCAGGAGAGCTGGTGAATGGCTTGGTTTGGTTTTTTTGGTTACTTTTTTCAGTAACACAATTCTATATTAGGTTGTGATGCATGTTTTGCACCAGAGTGCGACTGATGGGAAAAAAAAAAGTTTGATGCAGAGCAATTTTCTTGGAGATGGCCAGGAAAGGACAGAAGACCAGAGAAGGGATCCACCCTGAGGTGTCCGTACCCATGACTGGCTCCAACAAAGCCATAAATCTGATGGCAAACTGCACCAGCACAGAGCCCAAAGCCAAATGCTAACAAAAGCCAAGACACCCTGCAGGAACGGGTGGGTTGAGTTCTACACCAAACATCACAGTGATAGCGACCCGTGCTAGATCCATAATTCAGCATGGATGGTGGTCACCAACACAAGATAAACTACTTACAGGAGGCAGGAACCAGTTAAAGCTACATAAATCGAGTTTCTTGGTCTCACTGAAAAGCTCAATGACCACAAGGTTTTATGTGAGGACTCACGGGAAGAAAGGCTAGATTTTCCAAAAGGCCAGTTGAGTTTTTGGAGAATGGAGCCCACCGAGACCTTCAGAAGTAAGAGAGGGGCTGAAAGGATGAGGTCACCAGATTTAAAATCAAGTCCAGGCCCCTGAAACTGTGACACTCACCCAAATACCAATATTTTTTAAAAGACCATTTTCTGTTCTTTATATTTTCTGAGTCTTGAAGATGATCTCAGGTTTCACACCTTATTTGAGAAAACTTTTTGAACAAACACTGAAATTCTCACTTAGTCACATGAATCCAGGAACTGGGACTTAAGAAATACCACAGAACTTGTAATAAAATCATGTGAATTGGCAGCTCTGCCCATCTTTAGGCTTTGCTCAGACCAACCAAGTCCAGATCTGCAGTTCCTAAAAACACCAGAAAAATACCAGAAAAATCAAAGCGCTCCTCAAGTGCCTCAAGTGCCCTCAAGTGCTAATGAAGGAAAATGCTTTGCCCTCTATGAACTATGGACAAGACAGACCATGCCTCCTCCAGCCTGTGCTCCTCTATGGGAAAACACTCTCTGCCAGGCAGCAGTCGGCACATCAGCCTCAGCAAAGTCTCCAGCGAGGACTTTGTGCCCATTGGTGCATCTTGCACTGAGAAAACGGTCCTGAAGGGAATTTTGCCAGAGAGGTGAGTCCGTTGTCCTGGGTGATGTCTGCCGTGGGTAGGCTTTGAGGACTCCTTGATCCCCCTGGGTTGTTAAGACATCTTGTGGTCAGATTAATTAAGCTGTAATGAATTTAGGTGCTGGCTTGAGGCCAAAATGCACGAACATATCCACACCCAGCCTTACTCCAAGCTTGGCACGTTGGCACAGGAGGGTCACCCTCCCTAAACAAGGGTAAGGGATGAAGCTGGCCGTGGCTAGCTGAGCTGATTTCCCCAGAAAGAGCAGCGAGGGGGATGTCTCAGCCAGGACCAGCCGCATGGTCCTGGGTCAACACAGGCAAGAGGCGTCACGCATTCTTCTGTGCATCCCTCACCTACAGCTGGGCTCGAGGAGGAGGTGGCCAGCCCGATGCTGAAGGGAAGGGTGTGTTTAGCGCAGCATCCCAGCTCCCATGTGAGCCTCCCTGGAGCCAAACTACCGTTGGATTAATCAATGATTCGATCCAACCGGCCTCCCCTCCCCACGCAACGAGCGTGAGCCCAGCAGCACGCACTCAATGGCCTTCAAGGGCTGGCTTAGGCAGCCCCTGATAGTGCTGTTTATACAGCTTCCCGATGGAAACAATGTGGATTTTATTAAACGATCCCATTAATGTTCCTCCGTGTTGTCATTGCAGACTTCAAACGATGATTTATGTTGGCTCGTAGGTCTTTGTCCTCGCAGCCGCACCGCGAGCAGCATCCAAGGACAAAGCGTTCCGGGACGGGACGGTGGGAGTCCTGCTGCTCCGGCTGTGCGGCCGTCCCGAGGTCTGCTCCTCCGGTGCCACACGCCGGGGAACAAAGGGGACCGCCGGCCGGCCAGGGACAGCCACACGAGCCACAGGGCCACCTGGGACCATCCTTTGTGCTGCAGCGACGTGTTGGTCTCCTGCACCCACGGCTTAAAGGGAGAGCCACACACAACCACGGGCCACTTTTGTACCCTCTTTGAAGTGGCACACCTCGTTTTATCCCAGAAAAAATTGTACCTATTTGTCCCATGCTGGTTCTTCGCCCTAAGAATTATGTTCATAGGGCCAGGCTGCTTTTTCCTCTATTTTCCCCGTTTTCCCACCCCATCATTCCCTGGATGATTTTACCCCAAACCCAATTTTGCCTCCTTGCTGCCCATTTTGCATAGATGGTTTTCAACTGAGGAGTGAACTGCTGAAGTTTTCATCTTAAGGGTGAACCAAACAACCCACTAACCCACTCAGTGGAGAAAGCCCTGCTATGGAGTCAAGGACTGTCCTCTTTGGGGACCTACAAGCTGCAGACAGCTGTTCTTGGCCAAGGTAGGACATGGCAATGTCTGTAATGATGGAGCAGTCAGTATGGATGGAGACAGGAGGGCTGTATAACCTGGGCACTTCTCTGTATGTACTTTGAAAGGTTTCAAAAATGCTACAAAGTCCATTGTCTTCAAAGTATTTACTGGTCTTGCTCTGGTGTGTGCTGGGTCTGATCAGGTTGGGCAGTGCTGAGGTTGTGAGAACGAGGCGTTTCTGAGACATGTCTTCCCACCCAAAAAGCCCCAAGGTTCTGGCTGGCAGGCACCACTTCTGTGTGTGTGCCCAAGGGCTTCACTCTCAAAATTCATCCTCCAGGTGGTTTGCTCACTCGGTCCTCTTACCTCACAAAAATTGCCTCGAGAGCATTGTTCGAGAGGATTGTTCACAAAAACGCATCCAGGAACCACATGGTCATGTGCAGCCGCTAAAAAATCAGCCAAGGAGATCATGCACCCAGGATGGCTGAGTGAGTCTGAGGTTCAATAAGGCCAAGTGCAGGGTCCTGCACTTCGGTCACAACAATCCCAGGCAGCGCTACAGGCTGGGGGCA
>JAOTQQ010000041.1:3348181-3361213 GCA_026546715.1 Gallinago undulata | reverse complement strand
TTTTTTGTGGTTGGACTCGATGATCTCTGAGGTCCCTTCCAACCACCACAATTCTGTGATTCTGTGATTCTGTGAGTCTGTTCTTTACCCTCCTGTTTAAGTACAAGTCCTGCCCTTGGCTGCAGTCTGGGGACATTTCACCCTGTGGGAGTCTCTCAGAGAAGATCATGCTCTTTGCAGAACCACCATTACCCTGGTCTAGTAGAAGGTGTTCCTGCCCATGGCAAGGGGTTGGAACTCAATGATCTTTAAGATCCCTTCCAGCCCGAAACATTCTGTGATTCTATAATGTGAAACTGTTCAAACCTCATGCATGTAAGGTCACCATAACCATCATAAAACAGAGCTTTCAAGTTTTTGGAGTCTAGACTGTGTCTTTCCCACTGGTTTTGTCGGCACCTGCACAGGCCAAACATTTCCATTCCCAAAACTGCACTACTGAAAACTGCAGGGTGATGTTGTATGGAGGATTTGGTGGAAGCCTGTGTGGAACAGCAAAAGTGCAGCTCAGTTTCTTGCATATTTTTTGCTTTAAAAATCATCACAAGCTGAAAGCAAAAGGCAGAATCAAACCAAACAAAAATGCACCTCGTTACCATCCACAGGTAAGTCTAAGATCCTGCAGCATCAGTAAACTGTCATTGGCCAGCTTTGGAAAGCTCATGTCTCTGGGCTACAGCCTTCCTTGTGCTTCTTATTTCTTCCCTGTTGGCCTATTACTCTCCTCAGACCTTCATACCTTCCTCAGATCTTCAATACATGTTCTGACCACCCAGAACTTGATATCCACAGCACTGAGACAAACCTTGGGCCAGACTCCAGGAGCTCATAGCAAAGGCCAGACCGGTTCTCCAGGCTTGCTAGATCTGCAGCATGGTTGTTATGATGCCCATGAGGCCACCTTGCAGAGGACAGTCACCAGCATGCAGCTGCTCTCCTTGTCCTCTGTGCTGTCCCCTCGACTGGGTGGCGCGTGTCTCTTCTGGCTGTAAAGAAGGAAGGTGTAAACTTCTGCAGCAGTAACAGTAAAACCTAACAGTCTTGACTTTCCTTCCTCCTCAGGATGGAGACTGCTGCGTCTAGTTTGTAGGGCCATTTAAAAGACCATCAAACAACCAAGGTTTCTTGCCACTCCAGTGCAAAATGGTGGTATGGAAGCCCATGGCCCAGATATCCACCTGGACTTGCCTGAGCAGGGATGGACTGAGGGCTGTATCCGAAAATGCCACGGAGGTGCCCACATGGGCTTTGCGGGTGAAGCCCTCACCTGGGCGAGGTGGAGGGAGGTGAGCTCTCCTCCCTGGGGTTTTGCAGGGAAACGTTTCTCCCAAGCATGGCACAAAGGCTGCCTATATCACTACGGGCTAGCAAAAACCCTAAAAAAGTAAAATACAGCTGAAGGGAAGAATATTTCAGGAAGGGACTCATATGGCTGGCTGGGAAACACAGGGCTTTGAAAGGGGATGGGGCGGGACAGGAAGAACATTCCTTTCTCACTACAAATGCCTCAAGCCGCTTGGGAAACATCCGAGGAGGACGGGGCCGCCCCGCTCGCACCCTGGGGCCAGCAGCGAGGGCCCTGCTCGCTGGCAGATGCTGCAGGCTCATCCGAGACCACCACCATCGATGGAGAGGGACAAGGTGCCCGGAAAGAGGCAGCCTGAGCCCCAGATGCTCTGGCTGGAAATGGCCACGTGCGTTGGGCTTACCTCTCCTGCGGCCACCGCTGCTGTCTCGGAGATGCTCAAGCTGCGTGCATGGAGAAAGAGGGAGAGGGCAGTTTGTTGCTGCCAGGACGTGTTTTGCAGCTCCATGTAGTGCTCCTGCCCAGAGGCCTTTCCTCTTTCATAGAATCATAGAATCATATGGGTTTGGAAGGGACCTCTGGAGATCATCTAGTCCAACCCCCCCCGCCGGAGCGGGTTTACCTAGAACAGGTTGCACAGGTGGGAGTTGAATGTCTCCAGAGAAGGAGACCCCACCACCTCTCTGGGCAGCCTCTTCCAGGGCTCTGCCACTCTCACAGTAAAGTTCCTCCTCATGTTTAGGTGGAACTTCTCATGCTCAAGTTTGTGCCTATGTAAGCATTGATCGGATCCCCCCTAACTCTTCTCTTCTCAAGACTAAAAAGACCCAAATCCCTCAGCCTTTCCTCATAGGAGAGATGCTCCAGGCCCTTGATCTTTTTTGTCACCCTTTGTTGTACCCTCTCCAGCAGTAAGAAGCATCTTCCCTTTCCTGGGAAGATGGGGAAAAGCACAGCTGCTTTGTGTTTTCCCCTCAAACAGGTCGTTACAGACCCTTCCCCACCTTGCTCTGGACCATCTTCAGGGCAGGTCTCCTTTCCGTCTCCTTGTTCGTCGTTCTCCAGTCTCTTTGCTGCCCCACTGTTTAATAGGGTTGTCTATTCTCCCCCAGATTTCTGAATTATTATCAAAAGCAGGGTTTGTAGATAGATGGAAGTGAAGAATTAAACCCCTACTGTGCATCTCCATGCTGACAAAGCCATCACTTGGGACGTGAAGACCACCCCAAATGACCAGATGAGAATAGTCATTATTCTCAGAGCTTGCCCGAGGCTCTCTTGGTCCCTGCGTAAGCAACTCAACTCCTTTCATTGACTTCTACAGACATCCAAGAGAGGGGACCAAGCTCTGCTCCCCCACTACTGAATGCAATGCCACCGAAACTGGCCTTGGGATAGACCTCATCCTCCAGTGGGCTTTTTTTTTTTTTTCTTATTATTGACAAAGAGCTGGCTTTTCCTTTTGATAATTATCAACCACGCTGTTGTGCTTTCGTTCCCTTTGAAGTCCTTTGTGCCTCCACACATGCTTGCTGCTGCCTTGAGAGACGTTTTTGTCCCAAATTGCTGAGGACACCCATGAAGAGTCACGGTAGCAAAGCAGCCCTGCTGCCTCCTCCCTGGCACAAAACCTTGGGGGGAAGGTCTCTGCTCCTTCCTAAATAAATCCTAGCTTCCCAACAAGTGCCAACAGTGCTTGTCTCCTGCAGGTATGATATTCCCACGCCTGGAAAAAGCCACCAGAGAAGCCACCACGGGCAGCTGGCGGGGGGATGCAGGCAGAGCACATTTCACCCTTGGCAGGCAGCAGGTAGGGAGCAGAATTTTCCCCTTTATTTCCTCATCCCAACTGGGCAGGAAGGTATTTTGGAGCTGGTGGGAGAGGCGTGATAGTTTAAACCAACAGTTTGCTGCTAGGACCGAGGAAGGCAGCGCCGCACATTACCTGGTAAACAAACTGTGCCCTGTAGAAAGAAAGGCCTGTTTATAAAAGCTCCTCTCGACATTCGCCTCCTCAAACATAACAGAGCATCTGCTGGAAATAGATGCATGAATGGTCGAGTCTGTTTTGAGTCTCCTCTCCTCAACAACCAAGGAAATCCCTATGTACAAACATTTAAACTGTAACATCTGGAGTGCAGTAATTTTATCTTGAAGATCCACATCAAACAAACCTGCAGCTCAGCCCAAGAAGATATACAAATACTTCCCCAAGGAGACCCCGGACTTACAACGTGGGTACCAGGAGACTTGTGATTTAAAAGAAAGATAATTCAGCATCTCTTTATCCACACCTGACAAGTATGCCTTCGGAGGGCATTAGCATGAAATTATCGCTCTTAATCAAACCCCGAAGTAAAACAGATTTGTCCCAATTATTTGATGCAGGCCTTGAAATACCCAGTTCAAAATTTATAACCCGAGAAACCCTATGCATCATTTGCAGCTAGAACTTTACCCAAGAAATTTCACTTTGGTTACACTTTTTCTGTAGAGCTGAATTGCTAAAATAAGCACCCAGCCATATATAGCACAGTACGTTGGCACTCACAGCGGTGGGGAATGACTGGATTCAATTTTCCATGGAAGATGACAATTAAAATTGCTTTCTTTGGTATATCCCATCCTTTCTGTTGTTTTTCTGTGCTCTCCAAGCGCAGAGTAAATTTAGGAGGCCGAGCTCCTTTTCCTTCAAAATCTCACTTCCAGTTTCCATCTTATTAAAGACATGACTTAACTTTAATGTGTGTAACATAAACGGTATCATAAAGAGGAAGAATTAAAACAGCATGGGAACATTTGTAGTTTCAAGAGGGGGGAAATGGCACGGCATATTTCCCTTTTGGTTGTTGTTGTTTATCCAGTGGATAAACCTTGTCGTTCCCTCTCCTACCAAATGCTTCGCCTGCCTTGCAATAATTGGGAATTCCACCTTTTGCAAAGTTATTATATTATATCCACAAATAATCCGTCTTGTCAAGTCCATCTCGTACGTTGAAGATAAAGTTGGAGCTGAGTCACTGCAGACATCTGGAGAAGGTTCATTACTTGTAATTGCGAGCCCCTCTGTTAATGCACCCCATGAGAAAGGAGCTGACAGGCTGCATATTTCTGCAAACTGTTCCCAGAAAGAACCAATTTCCTGACTTCCATGTGGTGTCAATAATATAGGCATGAGATGGAGCAGTGCTTATGAAATATTAAATCTGCTTACAGGACCCAGCTATAAGCAAATTCAGACCACCTGGGAGACGGAGGGTTGCACCGGGTATGGAGAGTTTGGCACTCACCTGGTATACGAGACCGATGGGCTCTAATCTATGCATTTTGGCTTATTTGCTACAAAACTTCCTGACAGTAGTAGGGGAGGGGGTTGGGAAGAAAAAGGCAGAGGGTGGAGGGGGTAAAACACACATTTCTTCACGTTTAGGACTCAAACCTTTCAAATCACTGACATTATTAAATTTACTATCACAAGCAGCCAGAGATCTTATTATTCATCGGAAAAAAAAAAAAAAGTAAAAAAAAAAAAAGAAAAAGGCTGATATTTCATGGCTTTTGAGTTAGATCATTTTGGTTCGTGCCAATGAAAACAAAGCATTAGTGTTTTGATGTTTTAGTATAATGATTTAATTCTCTCATTGATATTAGAGCCCAGAAACACAACAAACACGAAGACCCCTTCAAAATCCTTGAGTCGGAGCAAAGGCTCTTAAATCACTTCAGCGCTCCAACCTCCCCTTCCACGGTGTGGATGTTGTGCCAGGGGCTTTGCAAAGAAGGGGTCCTCACCATGGCCAACGTGCAGCTCGATTGTGCTAACCTGTGCTCGGCCTGTGAAAACTGAAAAAAAAATATCTGGGCTCTCTTTCTGCTGGAAAAGAGGTGGCTCCTTGACCTCGGAGCAGATCCATCGGCTTGAGTTGCTACACCAGGTCACCCCTATTTTTCCCTCCCCAGGAGGTAACCCAGCACCCCTGGGCTGGGAGTGGATGGAGACGTGGAGACACAGGCACGGAGAGAAAGCTGTTTTAATGGCATTTGGCCACCACCTATTGTTGAGGAGTGGTCCCCATTTTCCCTAGCTGGAAATAAAAGACAAGTTTCCCCCAAAGAAGACAAAGGGGAAGAAGCCTATTTCCCGTAAGCTTTCACTAGAGCAACAGCAAGAGACCAGCAAACCTAATGGGGATGTTTTGTTCTGTGCTGCATAGAAAATGGAGGTAAAACATTGCATGTGGAGTTGGGCCAGAGGAGGCCACGGAGGTGCTGGGAGGGCTGGAGCCCCTCTGCTGGGAGGGGGGGCTGTGAGAGGTGGCGGGGTTCAGCCTGGAGAAGAGAAGGCTCCAGGGAGACCTTCGAGCCCCTTCCAGTCCCTCAAGGGGCTCCAGGAGAAAAGGGGAGGGACTCTGGATCAGGGAGGGGAGCCATGGGATGAGGGGGAAGGGTTTGACACTGAAAGAAGGGAGATTGAGATGAGATATTAGGAAGAAATTATTTCCTGTGAGGGTGGTGCCCAGGTTGCCCAGAGAAGCTGTGGCTGCCCCATCCTTGGAGGGGTTCAAAGTCAGGCCAAATGGGGCTTTGAACAACCTGGTCTGGAGGGAGGTCTCCCTGCTCAGGATAAGGGGGTTGGGAGCCAGATGATCTTTAAGCTCCCTTCCAGCCCAAACCATTCTGTGATTCTATGATCAGCAACACCTTCCGGGAGGAAAAGCCATCTGGGATGATGGGGACATGCCCCAGAGGTGGTGGAAGATGGAAGATCCACATGTTACTGCAGACCACGAGCTGGCCTGCACCACGCTGGGGCACACCATATGGAGATGTAGGATCAGGCCAGGCTGGCACCTCTGCACCAGCCATGCCACATCCACCCCACTCCTGGGGGGCAGGCGGGTACACCCCCCCTTTCCCAATGCTGACCTTCTCTGCCAGGGCACCGCACAGCACAGGACGTGGAGGTTTGGGCGCACGTACGGCCCTCCCGTCTATTTATTTCGTGTGTGTGGGAAGGGGCTATTTTTGGTTTACAGCCTCTTCGCTCTGTCAGCGGGACATGACGTACGGCGCTGTGTGACGGCTCCGCTCCCTGCGCTCCCCCTCCCATGGCAGGAATGCCTCTTGTTTTCCCTCCTCCGGACCGCCTCAGAGCTGGGAGCATCCAGCCCAGCCAGCTTGAGGCACAGGCAAACCCAGCATCTGCTCTAAGCCGCCCTGTCCTCCCTGTGGGTGCCGGAGGACCACAAGACCCGTTGGGCTCCTGCCACCAAGGGAGGGCTGAGAGGTGCACCCCTGGCTGCCTGCACCAGTGGCAACCGGAGCAGCACAGCAAGATCTCCTCCCACTCCTCATCCTCGCCCCAACTCTCCTCCTGAGGACCAATGGGCACAGGTTGAGAAGCTCTGAGCTGGATTTGGGCCCCTCCACGCTGCTTAGACTTAAAGGTCTGATGTTGCAATGTGCTTTTTTGGGTTTTCTGCTATGTCCACGTCCCGCATCCTCCATCCCTAGGTCTCTTCTGAATACAAAGCCTACAGCCTCACCCAGGACAGGTAAGTGGCCACCGTGTGCTTGTGGTGATGAAGGCTAAAATCTCTCCCACATCACGTAGCCTGAGCCTGGGATTTGACTGTATTCTTGGCAATGAGTGCTACCCAAACAACACTAATTAAAAATGCTACTAAAATAAAGAAGAAAGGTCCTTTGTGTTTCTCCAAACAATAAAATAAAAGGGCTCTTGTTTTATGAAGGCTATTGCTCCTGACAGCAAAGATTCATAGTTTGGGCCTGCTGTAAAGAATGTTCAGCCCAGCTGTTTCTACCATGAGAACACGTTTCATGCCTGTTGATGGTTGTTCACGTGTCCACATTTCCACTGAGGACTGTCCATGCACACTCCAGTAAGTTGCCATGAGCTCAGTTGGCCACACAAGGACTGTGGTTAGGTGGGGCCTGGCCAGCTTCCAAGACATCTACCAGTCTCTGGAGCTTCATTTTACACCTTCTCTCCTCCCAGCAAAGACCCAACACCACATCATCCATGGGGTCAGTAGCCATGGAGGGTTACCATCACCTAAAATGGGATTAGCGGTTTTATGGAGGGATGAAGGACTGTGTGGCCCCATGTCTCTGGTGCTCCTGTAGTAAAGGGGAAAGAAAGAAGCCTTGGCTCAAAGAAGGTGTAAAAGTTTGTTCCTCAGCTGCTGCCTGATTATCCAAAGAAGCTCAGCCCAGGGCAGGACCTCTCCTCTGAAGATACACTGCCCTGAACACTGTTGCCATCACATTTCCATCGACTGCCACCACTGTGCCCATTCCATCTCAGCTCCAGTTCTGAAACCCCCAAATCCCTCCATTCTGGCCCAGTCCTTCCTGGTGCTGAGCAGAGAAAACGTGCAGACAAAACCAGGGACGTGCAGCACCGAATCCCACCAGTCACTTATCACCTCAGCAACAGGAGCTTGGTAACGGGCTGCTATCTTGAGCAGAAAGCAGCAGTAGAAAGGAGACACCAAGACTAGTTCACCAACCCCAGGTCACCTCCTTGGCCCATGCCGTTATCAGTTGTCAGTGTCTGCAGCTCTCCAGGTGCTCGGGGGACAGAGATACTTCTCACCACCTGTGGATCATCTTACCCACCCACCAAAAACCAGAGGCAGATGGGTACCGTTGCCCATCAGTACATGCCAAGGCTTTTCCCAGCCAAGGTTTGAGCTGGGGTGTGAGCCACCTCCCTGAACCACGATGGTTTACCCCAAAATGGGCCTTCCCTCTGTCCACCCTCCCAGTGCAGGGAACATGTTGCATCACCCCCAGGCTTTCTCCTCTGCTTGTTTCTGACGGATCATGGTGACCTCTCCAACATATTTCCTGTAATATTATAAAGCATTATCTGAATGGGCCTCTTGCAACAAAAAAAAAACAACAAATAAACCACCCCACAAACCAGCATAAACCAAAGCAGTTTGGGAAATGATGGCCTTTTGGTCCGGTTTATCCTCCACCAGACTCCACAGATGGCAACACTGAACGTTTCCCAGACCTTCACAGTAGACCTTGGAACTGTCTCTCTGATTTATCGGTTGTTTGACGACACATGCATTTCTCCTATATAATCCTAGTGTTTTGCTTATAAGCCATATTATAACCGGGAATCAATCTTCTTTATTTGAACGTTTAGGACAGATTCACACATCATTTTACCATTAATTAGAATGGACTCAGCCTCGCAGATCTTTCAGGTTTCAAGCCTGGCTGTGGTATTTCAGTTCTCTGCTGCTGAGGAGAAAAAAAATAATATAAAAAAATCACCAACTTCAGAGCTTTCTGTTGCAGCTTGAAGAAGAACACAGGTTGTTTCATCACTGGTTGTGAGACATGTGTTACCCGGCTCATTAATTCACAACAGTTCTTGTTTTCTCTGCCTTTTTCGTGCTGATCTGATACATTTGTGAAGTCCGGGGTTGTACTGCAAGTGATTAATGCCGCAGTAAAGTCTAATAAACTGAGATTCCAACAAAAAGTGTGAAAAATGTAATCTCTAATGTTCTGAAAGCTCACATATGACAAAACCCATAAATCACCCCAGAAGTAGTCATTATGGTGAGTTACTAACTAGATTATACAGCTGCATTTGTCATAATTTCCCATTACGTAGAGAATAAACCTATCAGCCTGATTTATGGCAGAGGGCTTCACAATATGGGAACGGGGACCTGTGCTGTTCCGTGGCAAGCGAGGAGAAATGTTGTGTCTACTCAAGTGCGGGGTGGAAAAGGCAGGAGGGGAGATCTTCCCTTTTGCTCACCGTCGTTTGAAGGTGCTGATTCAGGGCCAACAAGTCCAGAGAGGACTCGGCCTTATGCCCATGGGATGGCAAGAGAGAGCGTCCACCAACCTGTCCCAACCCCACCACCAGCAGCAGCAGAACATGCTCTTCACAAGTGGGTGGGAAGGGAGAAGCTGGGAGGTCTTTTGCGGGGACCAAAGGTGGTCATGGGGAAAGCAGACGCTCTAGTCATGTCTAGGGGTACGTTCTCTCCAGACCCCTTATATACACCAAACAGCCATGCTTTGAGCATGGACCTAAGCAGAGCCTTTCCATTTTTATGGAAGAGAGAACGAGAAGGGCTGGCTTGGGGCAAAAATGGTCAGCTTCAGCCCGTGGAAGAGAATTTGGCCAACTCAAAGAAAGGGCCTCCCGAACAAGGGTAGGCTGCGTTCCTCCAGTGGTCCAGTGTGTCCTTTTCAGACCACTGCAGAGCAAGTTCCATCTTCCTGCAGGGATCTCCGTATTGCCACGCTCTTCTGGATTGCATGAGAACGTCTGCAGCAACTTGAGATAATTCCCAGCCCCTCCAGAGAGGCAAACAGTGAGCTGAAGTGGCTGATTTACTAGCAAGCACAGCTGATGAAGGCAACATCAATGAGGACACTTGGCGAGCCCGGCTCCGCACAACCAGAGCCTGCCTGTCTGTGGTGGTACAGCCTGTAATTAGCTAACACTCATCTGCTATATGCAGAAAGGATAAATATTGACAAACTTTGCAGAGTCTCCTCCATTTACTCGGCAGCTGCTGAAAGCACCAGGTGGTGGGGTAGCCTGGTGCTTCTGGCTGTCTCCACAAGCTGCCACCCACCCCTACAACAGCTCACAGCCAGGAGCAAGGACGAGGGTGTCCATGTCCTCCTAATTAAATATCATAGGGGCTGGTGACACAAGCAGCAGTGTGATCTCCTCCTTGCCTTGGTTCGTGCTAGGCATCGGACACTGGAAGCTGCTAAAACTGTCACAAAAGGGGCTAGAACATGGAGTTTTGTTGCTGGGTTCTTGCAGGACTTTGGGCAGATCTCCTTGGCCTTCTGTGTCTCAGCTCCTCAGCTGTAAAATGAGTGGAGGAAGGACTGCTACTTCGGACCCTTCCAAATGGACCTGTGGCCACCACACTCAGCTGTGGAGATCCTCCCTCTGGAGCACCTCAGAGCAATGGGGAACCTTTGGGTTTTTTTCAGCTGGAGCAGCTACAGGCATCCAACCCAAAAACTCCCCATGATCCTTCTCCCAGAGGCCAGGGAGCCAAAGAGGGGAAGAAACCTGAACAAGCACTTTTGCCTTCCTAGTTGTGGAGAATCAAAAGCAGTTTGTGGGTTGTGGGAGGAAGGAGCTGACAGGCCAGAGTAAGCCAGGAGCTCAGCGGCCACGGGCCAGATGCCCAGAGCTCCTGCTCTCCCCTGAGAGGTTCCCACCATGGCCTCAACTGTTTAAACACTCCAGAAAGGACCCAAACATGCAAGAGAAGAGGCTGTGTTTGTCCTCCAGGGGTTCCCTGCTCGTTGCCACTGTGCAACAGGCAAATGCAATGAAGAAAACGGTGGTGGGGATCCGTAAGTGCTGGAACTCAAGACTCCACAGTCCCAACATTCTCGTGGGCCAGGTAGATGGGTTCTGGGTGAAGCAAACCAACATGGCTTTTTGGTTATATATGGAGAACTTCCCCCTCCCGTGTCACCTTCTAAGGGCACAAAAAAGCATGAAGGGTCTTGAAAAGCGATTGGGCAAAGGGAGATGGAGGTGAGACCATGCTGCCACCCTTCTGAAAACTAGGAAAAGGTCTTTCAAGGATGATCCCTGAAGTGAGGAGACAATTTGTACTTGCTCTGGTGACAGTGGGTGCTAGAAACAGATAAGTGTAACCTGAGCAAAGCACCTTATCTCCGTGACACCTGGAAGGCGACTTGCTCGACGTTATCGCTGAGCAATACTTTGATCTACCACATGGGAGCAAAATGAAGGGACCCCCACATGTTTCTCAGGAGACTTCTCCACCTGCGACACCCAGCTCCGTCTCAGATTCCCACCCCAGCAAAGCACCTGTGGAGCTGAAATCGACCTTGAAAAACAACTGGGGGGAAAAAAAAAAAAAAAGAAAAAAAAAATCAAGAGGGAGAATAAACTTTCTTTTGTGGCAGGCAGGAGAGCTTGCTTTGGCCAGACAGCAGAGCCCTCTTGAGTCCAGCGGTGGGTAGTGAAGAGCTGGTTGAACCAGTGTGACCTCTCAGGAACTGGCAATCTCCCAGTTGGGCCAAGCTGGGGTTTGTCTGGTGCTTGGCTTTAGCGGGCAGCGGTGCCTCCAGGACACAGCCCAAGGCACCCAGTTGTCAGGGTTCTCCCCATAGACAGAAGACAAGGATCTGGCAAAACCAGAGGGTGGGAAATGCATCATATAATTACAGATCACAGTTCTGGAAGAAAGTATTATTTCACAGAGAAATCTTGGGGTGGAGGAGGAAAAAAAAAGGGGGGAGGGGAGAGAAAGGGAAGAAACCCTCATTCTGAAGCTAAAAAATAATAATAATTAAAAAAAAGTGATTTAACAAAACATGTCATCATGTGACAAGGTAGTTTTTCTTGCAAGCAGGTGCACCGCAGTTTTAGAAATATTAAATCTTAAGAGGTTTGCGTTGCACAATAGATGGCAGCCAGAAAGCATGTTGATGTTTTTTGGCAGTGTTTCAGATGTCATGGTATTTTTTTATTTTTATTTTTTTCTTTAAAGCTTCCATCAGCAGGAGGGAAAGCCGTGCCAAGGAAAAGGAATCAAATCTGGATGCAGCAAGACTCGCGTTCAGACGGGGGCTCCCTGCCAGATGCTACAGGGCCAAATCGGAAACAACCACATTGAGTTCATTACGACAACTGCATAATCAAAAGCCTGCATAAAGGCAAAAAAAATTAAAAATAAAAATTCATCTATTTAATACTTAGCTAAATTCTCAATTGTTGAAATAGATTTGAAGAAAAATTCATCATAACTCCCTCTTCCTGTTGAGAAATTCCTCCTTGTTCTCCAAGATGTCCATGAGATGGCAGGAGTGCACTCTCCTCCGATGGCCGAGGGGAACCACCACAGGGGTGACATTTCCACTCTCCGGCTATGGGCACTGCTGAGAATCATAGAATCATAGAATCTTCTAGGTTGGAAGGGACCTTCAAGATCATCTTGTCCAACCATCAACCTAACAAAAATAAACACCCACACAACAAACAAAATGCAACACCATCACTAAACCATGTCTCCCAGCACCACGTCAGCCTGTCTTTTGAACACCTCCAGGGATGGTGCCTCAACCACCACCCTGGGCAGCCCATTCCAATGTCTGATAAGCCTTTCAGTGAAAAAAATTTCCCTAATATCCAGCCTGAACCTCCCCTGGTAAAACTTGAGGCCATTTCCTCTTGTCCCATTGCCTGTTCCTTGGGAGAAGAAACTGATCCCCCCCTGGCTACACCCTCCTTTCAGGGAGTTGGAGAGAGCAGGAAGGTGTCCCCTCAAGCCTCCTTTTCTCCAGGCTGAATAACCCTACTTCCCTCAACCTCTCCTCATAAAACTTGTGCTCCAGACCCCTCACCATCTTTGTTGCCCTTCTCTGGACCTGCTCCAGCACCTCAATGTCTTTTTTGTGGTAGGAGGCCCAAAACTGGACACAGTACTCGAGGTGGAGTCTCACCAGTGCTCAGTACAGGGGGACGATCACCTCTTGGGTCCTATTCCCCACGCTGTTCCTGATACAGGCCAGGATGCTGGTGGTCTTCTTGGCCACCTGGGCACACAGCTGGCTCATCTTCAGCCAACAGTCGACCAACAACCCCAGGTCCTTTTCTGCCACGCAGCTCTCCAGCCACTCTGCCCCCAGCCTGTAGCGCTGCCTGGGGTTGTTGTGAC
>JAOTQQ010000041.1:3311239-3325120 GCA_026546715.1 Gallinago undulata | reverse complement strand
ACAGAGGAGGCTGTAGGCTGTCTGGGGTGTCACACACACACACGGGGCTGCACTCTGTGTTTGGGGGTGTCACACACCCCCCACAGGCCTGTAGCTGCCTCTGAAGGCCTGCCCCCTGCTCCCCCCCCCCCCCATCACCCTCCCCGGGCCGTGTCCCCGCTCGCCCCCCACGCGCCGTTCCCGCCCCCGCGTGCCCGCAGGCCGCGTGCCTCCGCCCCGCCCCCGGCCGCGTCGCGCCGCGCCGCGCGTGACGAGGCGGCACCGCCCCCGCCCCCGCCCGGAGGGAACCGGCGGCGGCTGCGGCAGCGGCGGGTCCGGGAGGGAAGGAAGGAGGGCGGCGGGGGGGGGACAGAGAGGAGGAGGAGGAGGGGGCGGCGGCGGCGGGGCGGGCCGAGGAGGCACCACCGGGCCGGGCGCGCTGCGGCATGGATTACCCCGAGCCCGCCTCGCCGCAGGCCGCCTGGGAGCTGCCCGGTGAAGTAGCCGGCGGCTACTACGAGCGAGCGGCCCGCGGCGAGGAGGAAGCGGCGGAGGAGGAGGAGGAAGAAGAAGAAGAAGCGGCGGCAGGGAGCCGCGGCGTGCAGCATCCCCTCGGCCGCCCGCCCCGCCGCCCCCCGCCGCTGCTCCGCGCCGCCTTCTCCACCTCCTCCTCTGAGGGGGAGCCGGAGGCCGCCCCGCCGCGGGAGCCCAGCCTGAGCGACGAGGCCGGCGGTGGCGGCGGCGGCGGCGATTTCGACTCGGCCGATTCCTTGCGCTACTCCACCGGCACCGGCGGCGAGGGCAGCGAGGTGGAAGGAGCGGGGCTGGGCAGCAGCGAGAGCGGCGGCAGCGGCTTCTCCCTGGCGGCGGCCGCCCTGCCCGAGAGGAGGCGGCCCGGCGGCGGCCGGCCCCGCTATGAGGTGGTGCGGGAGCTGGGCGCCGAGGAGGTGCGCTGGTTCTACCGGGAGGACCGAAAGACCTGGAAGCCCTTCATCGGCTACGACTCGCTGCGGATCGAGCTGGCCTACCGCGCCCTCGGACCCGCCGCCGGGGGCCCCGGGGAGCCGCGGGAGGGCGAGGCGGTGGAGCCGGTCTGCGTGAGGAGCGGGCTCTACGAGGTGGACGTGGCCAGCGCCGAGAGCTACCCCGTCTACTGGAACCGTGAGTGCCCCCCTTCCCCTCCCGCGGGGACCCCGGTGGGGGTGACACCCCCCCCCCTTCCCCTCCCGCGGGGACCCCTGTAGGGGTGTCCCCCCTATCCCTCCCGGGGGATGTCTACCCTTCTTCCCTTCCCGCGGGGTGTTCCCCCCTTCTCCTCCCCCAGAGACCCCGTCGGGGGTGTCCCCCCCTCTTCCCCTCCCGCGGGTTGTCTCCCCTCTTCTCTTCTCGTGGGGACCCTGGCAGGGGAAGTCCTGTTCCCACCTGTCCCCTCCCGCGGGGACCCCTCTTCCCCTCCTGCCAGGACGTTTGGGGGATCTCAATATTGTCACACCAAGACCCTGGGGGGTACCTGGGCTGTCTCTCACTTCCCGCTGTCCCCAAAAAGGGATGCTGGGCATCCCCTGTGCACACAGAGATACTGTACTTAGTGTCCTGTAACCCCCACCCACCCCCCCAGACCTCATGGGGACACCAGGTAGCCCTTTCTGCCCCTCCAGTGCACCCCCATAGGTAAATGGGGGTCTGAGCACTCCCCATCCTACAGGCCTGGGTATCCGGAGGGCTGGACATCGCTTGCTGCACACACGCCCTTGGGGGTGAGGGATACAGGACAAATGGTTCTCCAGGGAGAAAGCACCCTGAGCACTCAACACACCTGAGCAAAGAAGGACTGGCTGTAGTCTGTGTTTTGGGGGTGTCACACACACAGAGCTGTAGTCTGTATTGGGGGGTGTAGGGGTGGTGGTGTCACACACACGCAAGGCTGGAGGCTGTGTCTTCTGAGTCTTAGACATGGGAAAAGGGTGAACTGGGTATCTCTTCAGCCGCTTCCAGCTGCAAAGGGAACTGGGCATCTTTCCCTCTCGCCCTCCCCTGGTGCCCATACACCTGGAGGAAAGGGGGATCTGGGCATCTTCTCATTTCTTGACGCATGCAGAAGAAAGCAGGAGGGAAGGTGATGGAGAACCTTCTTGTTTATGCTTTCCTTTTCCTAAACAAAGGGTGAGTGAGGGTGGATATATGCCTTAAACTGTCCTTTCCCTCAAGATGCACACCTTTCATCCAGAAGGAGCAGGGTAGAAACAGCAATTCTTTGTCCGCTGCCTCCCCGCCACACACACGCTTCTGATCCTTCATCTTCGGTGAGGAAGGATGGAAAAGAGGGCTGATACCTGGCTTCCCCTCTGCTACCCTTGTCCTCTCCACTGGGAAGAAGATGATTTTGTGCTTCATCTTTCCTTCCCCATCACTGGTCCACTGGGAGGGAGCATGAAATAGGACTTCTCCTCCTTTCTGTTGGAAGGAATGCAACAGGCATCTTGGATATGCATTTCATACCCTTCCAATAGGCAGGTATTTGCTTCACTCCCACACCTTGGAAGTGAGGTGGCGACACATTCCCTCTACCACCCTTCCCTTTGGATTTGTGCTTTGCTGGAGGAGAGGGAACCTTGGAGAACAGAGATGGAAGGAGAGCAGGTACCTCAGCTCTTCTCCCTCTTCCTTTGGCAGGGAATGTCTCCCAGGGTTTCCCTGGAACAGACAAGCTGTGCTCACCCTCCGTCCCTGAGAACTTGCTTTCCAAGTGCGTTCCTTCAGGGACAAGGCAAAATGTTGAGGAGCAGAGTGAGCAGCCGAGCCATAGACACTATCCTGGTACTGATAGTGTACAGTACTATCTGTGCACTGGTGCATCTGCCACGTGGTTACTGGAAGGAGAAGATGCAGGTCATCCAAGGAGTGAGGGAACTGCTGCCGTCCCTCTTGTAACGGTGCCGAGGGGAGCGAGCCAGCAGAGCTGTCAGGTGAGGCAGGATTGCTCCCCGTAACGGGAGCAGGAGGCTGTGCTCATCAGCAGCTTAAAGGTTTAATTTCTTGACCCTGTGCTTTGTCCATTTTGGAAGCTGATTCAAGCCTCCTTAAGCCCCAGGAGCAGATGTTGCAAATGACAGCATGCGCCCAGATGGCTTCTGATGGGTGGAAGGAGAAATTCCCAGAGGTTAGCAGCAAGAAGCAAGTGCTGGACAGGGGAGAAATAAACTCACGGGCCTGAGAAGACTAATGATGGGGATATTTTTTAGTCCTCAGAAAGCTGATTAAGGAGAGAGCTCAAGTCTTATTAGCGAGTCTGCTCATTCACAAGACGAAGATAAACTTCTGGTGTTTGAAGGGTCTGCCAGTGTCTTCTGCTCTAAATCCCCCTTCACTCGCATGTTTCCTTGCCTGTCTTCCCTGTGTGTGTAAGTTCTCTTGCCTTTCTCCCATTCTTTCCAGCAAGGTCAGATTCCAAGGATTCCACCTCATCTTTTGAAGGCCATGGTGTGGCTGTTATTCCCAAATGATTCCTCTTTGATAGGGTGCATGTAATTTTGGATCCAGAGGGTATCTAGCTACGATGCTGGCTTGCCGTAGGGTGGGAGGGTGCCAGTCGTGGCATACTAGATCCCACAGGAGCAAATTCCATGAGTAAGGGAAGAGAGTCTCACTCTCTGATCCCAGGAACATGAGGTTTAATAACCACAGCTGACGTAAATACTCTGAGGTGCATGTTAAAGAGTGCAGAAACTGCTGTCTGCTTCTGCTGATTCACGTTTTTCAGTTCAGAGAAAAGGTCAAAAAGCTTTTATCTTTGTTGTTCTCGCCTGTTTTGTTGTTCCTTTTTCCCCCTCCCCCACGTATGTGCTGTACTTGAGGGAAGGCTCCTATCTCCCAGCTACAACACTGAACGCGCCGACAGTTTTTCAGCTGTTGTGGTGTCTTCATGACCAGGAAACGTTGACTGTACCTCGGCATGGGCTGAAATATTCCTTTCACCCCATGTCTTGAGAAATTTTATGCTCATCTCAGGATTCGTTCGTAACGTCGGGAAATATCAGACTGAGTTACAATTTGAGCAGCTTAATTACTGAGAATTTTATCCTTACCTTGTGACCTCTGGGACTTATTTAATTAGCATTGTAGAACTAGCAAAGAGAGCACGAGAGGATGAAAATGATTAGTGTAGCCTTCCAGATAAGTGAGTAACTTGGAGTTGAGCTGCTTCTGCTCTTCTGTGGACATGACAATGAGTGATATTTTATAGTGGGTCTTTTCTTTGTATTTTCTTGGATTATCCAGCCCTCACCTGCCCTCCCAGTTGAAGAGGGATGTTTTACAGCCATTTTTTTTATAGGTGTCAGGTGGTGTTTTCTTAGAATGCTTTCACTCTCCAAGCAGCTGTCTTCATCCTGGCTTGTTCTCCAGTTTCAATTCTGACTGTGTATTGGGGACCTCGGCTGTCATTGTCCTGCAACGTTAGTTTTTAAAATCAAAATGGGACTTTTGTAAAATCTGGTGGTACGTGGAGAGAAGCAACATCAAATGTGTGTTTCTACAGCTATTTGGGGAGTTTGGAGGATTGTCTGTTAGAAAAGGATAAAATTCTCCATTCCCAGACACAGGTTTGGTAAGGATGGGGTTTTTGTTTGTTTTTTTTTTTTAACATGTACGCTTTCGTGACTAATAATTGCAGAAGTCTATTAAGTAAAATAGCTTTTGTTGTATTTAAAAACCTTTTGTTCACTAGGACCATCCCTAAGCAAAGATATAAGAATAACTTCTGCTCCGCTGATACTACAGATATTTTACTGACTGTAGCCTGGAAATAGCTGTAAATACAGCATACAAATTTTAAATTTTTTAATGAGCAGCTTAAAAAAAACCCACTGTTTCAGCTGCCTTAAAGCTTGGACTGAAAGAACTATCCAAGACCCTGTATTTTCTTTGGTAAGCTGCTTTGTAAGCTGGAAGAAGAGGCAATCGTTAGCACCTTGTGAAAAACCTCTGCAGGTGGAGCTTCTGCAAAATGAGAGGTGAATGCCAGGGAAGTGTTAGCCGTCCTCTGAACTTAGACTGGGTCAGGATTCCTGAGAAATCTTGGAGTATAGTAGCTGATGCTTGGCACCAGATGATTACAAAAGGCTATTTTCTTAGTGGATTGGGTTATGTGGTTGTTTTGCGTTTGGTTTTTTTTTTTTTTGTATCATGTGCTTGTTTTGATGTAGGAGGTGGAGGTCAGCAGTAAGATACGAAGCCTTTTGTGTCTCAGCTGCTGGTGATTCTTTGTGCTGCACTGTCAAGGGCTATAAAAATCCCCATTTTTGAGCTGTAAGGTACCTCTCCGCTCTGTGGAGGAGAGCTGGGTGCTTGTGCCTTCCCTGGAGCTGGCAGGACGAATTTGCAGGTTGACACTTTGCAGCCTGGCAACCCCAAAACCCATCATGAAGCCCCACTAAACCTCTTGCCTGGCTGCGTTAATCAGTGCCTGATACTTCTTCTGAGGCCGAGTGCTTGTTTTATGGGTTTTGTATCCTGGAATAGAAATTCTATTAAAGCAGATTTATGAGGCAAGAGGAAAACTAAGGGTTTGGAACCAAGAGATGATCAGCATATTTGTGGCTTGCATTTTAGTCTCTTTTTATCAGCAAAATACGTTTTTCATTGCTTTACAGGGTGCTTAGAACATTGCTCCTGGTGTATTGGACAGTCTTTTAACTTTGCCGGTAGTTTCCTTTGTGTAAAGGACCTTTTGATCAAAGGCTGAGTTCCTGAAAACTATTTTCTTGCTTTTCTCTCCAGATATGTTACTCTTTTGCAAACAAAATACTGACAGTTTACACGGCAACGTCAGGCATTACTTTCCCTGCTCAGAATCTTGCCTGGGTTTTACTTTTCTGCCTCCCTTCTTATCGCTCCGTCCTTCCAAAAGTATCTTGTGGCTTAGTTTTGACCAGCTCCTTCCTGGCCAGAAGAAACAATTTTTAGGTTTGCAGTGCTCCATGTATTAAATTGCTAATTACATTTGTTTGTTTGTATGTTCTGATTGTTTGTTTGTATGTTCTGGTTGTGTTTGTGGCCTCTGGTACTTTTCCTCCTTTCAGCAGAGAGAGCTTGTGACACTTAGATGCTTGAACAGGTGGGAGATGGCAACACTTTGCTTGGGTGTCTCTTTGAGAGCAAGTTTCTTCCCTGTTCTCAGCTTTTATTTAAGCCAAATGAATCTGTTGTCACAGAATCACAGAATGATGTGGGAGGGGGGCAGGGAAGGGACCTCTGGAGAACATCCAGTGAAACCTCCTGCCAGAGCAGGTCCACCCAGAGCAAGTCTGACAGGAATGTGTCCAGGTGGGGTTTGAATGTCTCCAGAGAAGTAAACTCCACCACCTCTCTGGGCAGCCTCTTCCAGGGCTCTGCCACCCTCACAAGAAAGAACTTCCTCCTCATGTTGAGATGGAACTTCTTATATTTAAGTTTGGGCCCATTTTCTCTTGATCCCTGGGCACCACTGCAAAAAGCCTGGGCCCATCCTCCTGACACCCACCTTTTCAGTATTTATAGGTGTTGATCAGATCCCCCTCAGCCTTCTCTAGACTAAAAAGACCCAAGTCATAGAATCATAGAATCGTCTAGCTTGGAAGGGACCTTTAAGATCATCTAGTCCAACCAAGTCCCTCACCCTTTCCTCGTAAGAGGGGTGCTCCAGGTCCCTCATCATATTTGTGGTCCCCTGCTGTACCCTCTCCAGCAGTTCCCTGTCCTTCTTGAACTGGGGAACCCAGAACTATCTTACTTCTGCAAACGATAGCAGAATTGCTCACGGGTGGATGGTGTCAGCTGCAGCAGAGTAGGATGGACTCAGCAGAGTTGTGCTTGCCTTTGATGTGGTCCAGCATTTTTCCTGCTGGATGTCGTCAACAAGGAGGGAGGCAGAGATGCAGGGTTACAAATTGTGGGTAACAGGGTGTTATCTACTGTAACTGAGAAAGCAGAAAGCGTTTGTGGGATGAGGAGGATCAGGAGTTCTGTTCTTAGTTCAGGATTGACTACTGATTCAGCTGTGGCAATATCGAAGGAATAGGATGGGATTTAATTTGGAGGTGACAGGGCTAG
This sequence comes from Gallinago undulata, assembly GCA_026546715.1. Lineage (NCBI taxonomy): Eukaryota > Metazoa > Chordata > Aves > Charadriiformes > Scolopacidae > Gallinago > Gallinago undulata. The sequence continues at coordinate 3,318,052 of JAOTQQ010000041.1, read as the reverse complement.
ATTAAAGATAGATGAGAGAGAGGTGAAATTCTGCGTGTATGTGTGTGCGAATTTAATATTTTTTTTTTTTTTTAGGGAAAAAACCTGATACTGGAGGCAAAGAGTAAGCTTGGGCAGAGCTCCTTTTTACTCTGAGATGAGCACAACACAAACCTGTAAGAGCTGACACTGTGCAAGTCAGTGAGCAGAAGGGCTAGATGGAAGAAAAGTCTGCAAAGGAACAAGAAATTAAAACAAAAAGCATGAGAAATTCTTTTGGTGGTATCCGTAAGGCTGAAAGTGAAGATGAAGTAGAAGCAGTGATTTTGAGTAAGTTGTAGGTAGGTGAAGCCACGCTAGAAGCTTCAGAGATTGCAAATTGGGTGTTTGGTGAGTGCTGGGATGAAGGGTGCGAGTAGGGTACCAGGCAGTGATATTTAAGATGAAAGAGACTAAAATTTGTTGGGTTTTTGTTTTTTTGTTTGTTTGTTTGTTTTTGTTTTTTTTTTGGGGGGGGTGGGGGGGATGTCAGGGGATCTCATATAGGGGAAAAAAAAATGAAATGGGGATGAAAGTATAGGGAAATCAGGAGGTGGGGTGGAATAGGCAGAAAAAGGAAGTGAGGCCAGGAAAAAAAATAATCCCTGCAGAAGAGGAGAGCAAAGCTTAGTGTGCCCTGGAATATCTTTATCTTGCTCATTAGTGGTAGGGCTGAGGTTTGCACAGGAAAAATCTTTCTCTTTTTTTTTTTTTTTTAAAAGATATTTTTGTATAGGAAACCTCAGACTGTACGTACGTGATCATCACCTGCCAGGAGAGCACACGCTGGGCTGAGGTTGGTGCGATTGTGCAAACGCCTCGTGACTTTCCGTGGGATCTAAGCCCGTGCCCACATGTTTGTCGTGTGACACACTCTTTTTGTGGGTCGGTTCAGCTTTCACCCTTAATCCGGTTAAAAAAAAAAATGCAGGTTTCTCTGGGTGAGAAAAGAGCTGATGAGGGACTTTGCTCCTCCAGCTTCCAGGCCCCGGCAGAAAACGCTGGTGGTGGAGTTACTTCACTTCACAGTACGGGTATTGAAGTTTGGTGAGGTATTGTCATTGGTAAGGATTCAATAAAAACAAAGCTCTAAACTTAAATCTGCAGCCCTGCTTCATGTGTCCAAGGGTGTTTGATGAGCTTTTCTTGCTCATCATGGATGTGGCTGGTGAGGTGAAATTTAGGGTTTTGACTTGGACCATCAAGTTCAGCTCTGTGTCAAGAGCAATTGTGTGTGTCAAGAGCAAACTAGTATCTTAAACCAGAAAAATCCTCCTTAAAAAACATGATACAGACTATATTTTGGGGTAGTGTATAGCAGTTGAGAGGAGAGAGGACTTTGAGGGCGTTTCCCTCTTTTTGAGGGGTTCCTCCTGCGTTTGGCATTTGAACCAGCCCCAAAGATCAGCCTTTCATTATTATTTTAGTTTGCGCAGTTTGGGTAAACTGATTTTAAAAAAATGGTTCAGGGAAGAACAATTGCAAGCTCTTGCTTGAATATGGCCTCAAGTTGCACTAAGGGAGGTTCAGACTGGATATTGGGAAAAATTTTTACATTCGAAGGGTTATTAAGCCTTGGAATGGGCTGCCCAGGGAAGTGGTTGAGGCACCATCCCTGGAGGTATTTAAAGGATGAGGTGCTTAGTGATGTGGTTTAGTGATGGTTTTTATCCGAGTTCGATTGATGGTTGGATTAGATGATCTTAAAGATCCCATCCAACCTGGACAATTCTGTGATTCTGTGAATTCTTGAGGTGAGCTTTGGTAAAACAGCGGCAATTTCTGTTTGCAGTGGAGCAAAGCGCGTGGTTCCTCTCATGCTGCATCTAAGGCTCATCTGTGTAGATCAGGCTCCAGGAAGAAAATCCCATCTGTGCCAGTCAGATTGCTCTTAACGTGCTTAGTCGCTGCAAAACTCCAAAGGAACTTCAACCTGTAATTCCGAAATTGCTTCAATAAAGCAATTTAGAACCATTCGGTGGCCCGGCAAAATAATACCCTTTACCACTCAGTGAATGAAATCTCTTTTCATCTGTGAGGCTGAATAAATAAATAATAAAAAAAAAAAGAAGCTGGCGCTGTAAATCCATGTAGCTCTAAGTTTGCTGAGGCTGGGATTTCACCCTTGAACACCTCTTTGGGTTATGCTGGTACTTTGGAAAGGCCAGAACAGATTGTGTGTGTTTGTGGTTAAACAAGGGAAGGTCACCCAGGGTTTGATTAAGTGGCTGCATTTATTTAAAATAGCAGTAACCTGCTCTATTCTGAAATACTGTGTTAGGGAATAGCTATAAAGCTAAAGAACATTAAGCTATTAAAAAAAAATATATGTCAAAAAGTCTGTTATGTTACCTAGCAAAAATGAAACAACAAAATTTTATAATATTATAAAACTTTTTATAACACCTGTTGACCAAGCAAGCATGATCGTGCCACTGGCAGTAAAACACAGGAATCTTTAATCTCATGGTCGATTTCTGTAACCATCTGTTCTCATAATTGCGTTTTCTGTCCTCATGACTGTTTTTTTTGTGTGTGGTTTGGTTTATTTTGTTTGGAGTTTTGTTTTTGATAGTTGTTTGGGTTATTTTTTTTTCCTTCACAAGACTCTACAAACCCAGCTACGAGCAAAAAGTCTTACGAGCTGTGCAGTAGTCAATTTACCCAAAATATAATTTTAGACTTGATGTAATGGGAATGGATGGGAAATTTTTAAAAGTCTCCAAAAGCCAGCCTTGATGCTATTCTGGAATCCATTATTTCAGTGGTTCATGTCAACGTTGAGCTTCGTGTGTGTATTACAGTTGCTTGAAGTGCTGAGACATAAGATGTTCCAAGATATGCTCCAAGACCTAAGATGTTCAGCACTTTCAGCAAGTCTTTAGGAAATAAAATTAAAAGTCACCATTTTTGCCCTCCCCTCCCCCCCTTTTTTTTTTCCTTAGTAAATGTGTGGGCACTTCTTCATTTAAATATCTCTAAAATAGTTCCAGGGTAGTCTCACAGTTACCTTCAGCTTGTGGAGGTGCTACCCTCACCCGCTGCAAATTGTGATAGGAGAAGTCAAATTTAAGCAACAGAAATCACTGCACAGAAAAGCAGGAATCTTAAATTATTGCACAAAAAAGCATCTCGAGCTGACTGCTGGTGTTTCTTGTCCAACCTCTTGGTTTTGGGCTTGGAGAGCTGGGAAATCAGGATTGTCCGTTTTGACAAAACACAAGCTTTAATTTACATTTCTGAGCCTTTGAATATTATATTTGTGGGTAAATCGTTATGGTCATCTCGAGTGAATACTGCTTTGACTTTGCCATCAAGCCACCCAAACAGGACCTCAGCTTTGAAGTGATGAAACTCCACTAAATCTTATTCTCTTACAATTTTATTCTGTCTCTTTTTATCTTCCAGCTGGTGTTGGTAATTCCTAAACAGACCTCCTGTGGGCTTTTTCTTTAAGCTCTATTTGTTACCTTTTTAGTTATTATCTCTGTATCCTCTTGCTTTTGTAACTTTTTTTCCTAGTTCTGAGCTGTACAATATTTAATTTTAGGTAAATTTTCAATCAGTTTCAACCAGTGTGGTGTCAGGAAACAAATTAAAGTGTTCCTGTACTAGCACAAGAAGAAAAATAAAGGCCAATTCTGCTCAGTTTTTACTCTTCATACCATGTTCTGATGGAATAGTTGGCTTTCTCATGCAATTTATATTGGTTGTGATCACACAACTTAAAGGCCTTCACAAGAAAAAGGAGTAGCTGGGCTATATATATAAATTACTGCCTGTGTGTATACTATATATTGTATGCAGGTTTTTTTAATATAATTTCTATTATTCAGAGGATTTAGGTGATTATCATAACACAGCTCGTGTTCTTGTCCCACCACATTAGTTACAGCACTTGTATTCTTTTATTCTTTGGATTTTTAGGGGAAAAAAAGACCTTTTTGTGTATTAAAAAAAAGAAAAAAACCAAATCCTTTGTTGCAGTCTAGATCTCTTAAACTGTTTTCCTGTAACAGTGGAAAAATATGTATGACTAATTAAAATAAAGAGCTTTTCATCAGCTCGTAATCCCTGCCATTCAAATTTATTTAGAAATTCTTGGATAAATAAATTGTGCAAGTGTATAACCGGCCAAATATATCGGTGACTTTCAGTTCAAAGCACTGCCAACTGCAGATTCTACGGCGTAAGAGTCAGGGCAATAAAGAAATCAAGGCAAATCCTTTCCTAGGGATCAAGATTGTAGGGACAAAGATAAATAACACTTTATATTATAGGTTTGGCATTCTGTATTGGAGGGGAAAAAAAGGTTAAATTAGAGCATGATTTAAATATCCATGTGTTTAATTCTCCCATAAACAAAAAATAACTGGAAGAATGTAGTCTAAGCTTTCTAAAATAATCTGAATATCCAAGGTGTGAATGAATTTATTGAAAATTAATAGGAGTGAAATTGGGTGGTAAAATGGCAATTTTGGTTCATTGCTTTTTTAGTGGTAATTATTCTAATAGCTTGCACTGTGTTCTCTGGGTGAATTGCAGAGAAGTCTTCAAAGAACAGCACGTGTCTGAGATTAAACAGAGGAATTGTTTTTATTGCTCTTTCCCAAAGTCTGCAGATCATACCGAAAAATCTCCTCTTGTGTTGCAGTTGCCTCGTTTCCTTGCCCAACCCAGGGGTATTCAATGCACTTACCCATATATATACATGTATATATATATGTATATCACTCTTTCTTGACTGAAATGCCACTGGTGACTTTTAGCATCGGTAGATCATTGTCACCGTGATTGGAGTTAGACTTTGCCCCAGACTGAAATCCAGCATTACGCGCTTAAAATATTATAGCTGTCGTTTTGTTGAATTTTGCAAACACAAATGTTAATGGGAAAGTTGGGTTTTCCTACTTTACTGTGATCACAAATTTTATTTTTTTTTATTTTTTTTTGGTTCTGAAAGACAGCATTCGGTTTTCTTGAAACCACCCTGTGCCTCTGATGGAAGGAAATGTCCTTTACTCCCTTTTATCTACCAGGTGTTTTTTTCCTTGAGGTTTCCTGGTAGCACAGTGATCAAACCTGAAACAAGATCAGCTTGTGGTTCAGGTGCTGTGGCTGCACACAGAGAGTGCACCGGTTTCATGGTGAGCAGGGGGAAAAAAAAAAAAAAGCAACTCTTGGGTTTCCCTAAAATCCCACCGAGCTTTGGAAAACGGAATTTGAAATCCTTCTTCTGAGCTCAAAGTCCTGTTACAATCTGTCTTTGGATCTGGAGGGGATTTAGGTGTTTCCATCTAAATGCCCTTTCCAGAGCCAGATAGGTGATTTTATTCCCAAGCTAAACTATCCCAGAAAGATTTTGCAATAATTTTTTTCTTTCTTATTTCAAGCGTGCCAATTTTTCCTGGCTGAGCCTTTGTGGAGAAGGCACTGCCCATCGTATGTTTGAGAGCTGCTGTCGAGTGCTACGGGAAAGAACCACTATGGGAAAGTTTCTCACAGGCAAAAAGAGCCTGAAAACGTTTGTTTTAACGCTTTGTGTTTAGAATTTTAGAAATCTGTAGGTGGAAAGTCCCACGTGAAAAAACTTAAAAGGCCTCCAAAACTGAAAAAGAGGTGCTTTGTATTCATGTTTGGAGTACAAAATAGTATTCATATCATTATGAATTATTATCATTATTCATATTATTTAAAAAAAAAATATCTTTTTTATGGATTCAGTGAATGGAGCCTCATCAGAATGCTTAGGCAAGACTTAAGGAGTTGCTTACAGATTTTCCCACTACGGATTAACATCTGACGTAGTCGTGTCATGGCTTTGGTGACAATGGCATCCTTTATCTGCCTTAAATGCCTGTTCTGGGCATTTCATTTCTTCCTACAGACGGTGCTTTGTCCGTAAAGGCAGCCTGGCTGGATCCGTGAGCATCATCATACCTCCGAAAAACGCGGATCTCTGACAGGTGTGGAAAAAATAGGGGAATCCAGCAAAGGTTCAGGCAAGTGTGTGATGAGAGGTGGCTGTATATGATGATAATGTTAACATTGCTGTGGTTTAACTTGAATTTCAGGAAAACTAAATACTCGTGTTTCGCGTTTCACTGCTGGGATGTAGACTCCAAAATCAGTTTAAATTTTTGTAGGCGATTGAATTTTCTACGTCATTTGTGGTGAACGTTCACTTCTGCAGTTTAAAGCCACTCAGATCTTTAGTTCTTCTGGTACCTGTGGATTCATGTCCCTTAAATAACCACATCGAACATCCCAACCTCTTTACTCACCTTGAAGGATCATCAGCACCCGAAATACTAGAAGTTCAGCACCTAACAATTGGCTTCTGGCTGGAGTAGCTATTTTAGCAATGCCAAACTGCTAAAACAACTGAAGGGATGCCTGCAGGATTCCCAGTCACTGGAATGTTCGGGTAACTGGGAGAACACCAGTTACCAGCACCAGCTGAAAGGGTACTTCAGTGGTAATTTGGGCTCCTTGCTCATCATTATGAGACCCCCCTCCAGTGTTGCCTCCAGCACTGGGGCCACCAACAGCAGAAGGACATGGAGCTGCTGAATCTGAGGCCAGAGGAGGCCACAGAGATGCTGGGAGGGCTGAAGCCCCTCTGCTGGGAGCAGGGGCTGAGAGAGTTCAACCTGGAGAAGCCGTGGCACGAGGGGGAAGGGTTTGACACTGAGAGAGGGGAGCTTGAGATAAAATCTGGGGAAGAACTTCTTTGGTATGAGGGTGGTGAGAGCCTGGCCCAGGTTGCCCAGAGAAGCTGTGGCTGCCCCATCC
>JAOTQQ010000041.1:3285531-3304836 GCA_026546715.1 Gallinago undulata | reverse complement strand
TGGAGGGGGCTTGGAGCAACCTGGTGTGGTGGGAGGTGTCCCTGCCCAGGGCAGGGGGTTGGAACTGGATGATCTTTCAGGTCCCTTCCAACCCAAACCATTCTGTTTCCAGCCCAAACCATGGCTGATTCCATGACAGCCAAGTCCCCAGCCCACCACAGACCATGTCCACATGTCAGAGAGAGGTGCTGGGGTCATGAGCCTCTCTCTTCGACTCCACAGGGGCCTAAAACCAGACCAGAGGGACGGATGCTGCCAAAGTCCTGGAGCAAACAAATACTGCAAGGACCTTACCCGTCTCCTCCATCGCTTGACCGCACTTTGTTTCACATCTCATCACCCCAGAGCCCGCTTTGATCCTGGCCAATTTCCATGTACATTTTTCACTTTAAACAGTTCATTTTGTTATTGATAGATACAGGAAAGGACGCTGCTGTTCTGTCTTTTAAGACACGAGTAACCGATAACGGCTGCAGGAGGAAACCACACTCAGGATGAGGAATTTAGGGGTTTGGCTGCATTTCTGCTGCTTCCTCCTAAAACCGAATGTCCGCAGCCTGGATTTGAGTGAAGGCAAGTCCCAAATTTGCACATATGCAGACTTGAATATTGGCAGGTCCAGCAAGGCATCTTTTTGGCTTGTCATTACATAAAGGTAATTTTTTCTGAGCGAAGCGAGAGCCATCACGGTGTCATTTCATAGTTGTGTCGAGGAGCAGAGCTTGGTGTTTGCCACTCAAGGCTGTGTTAAAAACAGCCAACTCTGCCAACACCTTAAACCCCTAAAATGAGATGCTGCACTGCTGGAACCGTATGCGTGGGCTTCTCAGCCTGATTTGTTGTCTACTGATCAACAGAACAACATTGCAAGGGTTTTTTTGGGGCCCTCAAAGTCATTTATCCAGTACTTGTTTGGCCTTTTTTAAATCCAGGTGACACTATTTTTTGTATATTGTCCTTAAGAACAATTCGTCCTTCAAACTTAACATACGTAAATCAATACCCACGCAAGATGTAAGGTGATGTTTTGATCTAAATTCTTAGCTTCAAAATTTTAAATACTTGGTGCAAACTTCCTCCCTTAAAATGTGGAAATATCTGGGGTGTTTATTTGGTTATATCTCTGTGCCTTTGTGCAGAAATACTGACTTTTCTTGTATTGCACATACCCAGGGATTATGCTTGAATATATGACTACTGTAAAATAATTCTATAAACACTTCTGAGAAAGACCTAGGTTATAACACTTGTTCTTTGAAGCGTTATTTCAGCTGAAACCGTTCTGAAAGGGTATCATAATACCTTTTTGGCAGTTATTAAGCTTAAAATGTACAGAATAACACAAGATTTAGAAACTACTTTTTGTGCATCCTGAGGCAGACAGTGAGCTCAGGACCTGACTAAAGTTGTCTATCAAAGGAGCAGTGTTCTGAAGTGATACCAGTAATATAAAGGCCATTGTAAGATAAAACAAGATCATGAACTTGGATCACAGCAGGTTCTTAAAGGGTTCTTGGACTGGATGGATATTTTGCTAACAGAATTTAACCTCAATAAAAGCGGCGCTGTTCAGACCAAGAGGAACTTGATGGTGGGTCAAAGTCACACCTTCAGTGTTGATTTTTCTCTCCTTCTCTGTGGCCAGAGCCCAAATACCCCTTGGTGTGAGTTCTCAGAGGACAGAGGAGCTGTTAGCAGGTGGGTGCCCACCGCTTTGGGTGCAGGGAGGCGGTCAAGGATGGATGAGCAGCTTTTCTCACACAGTCGGGCTTTCAGCTGGAGGTTCAATCTGCAGGACCCACAGCTGTCATCCCACAGGTCATGGTAAAGCTGCCACCTCTTGTCTTCTGCATAGCAGAACAGAGCAGGAACAGCAAGTGCCTGGCATGTTCCTGGGGAGGAAGCAGCAGGTGAAACTTCCCGCTGCTCCAGCCTCATGAGGGCTTCTTCTGATTCTTCCATTCAAGCCCACCGAGCAGTGGTTCATAGGATATGTCATAAAGTGGTCCCTGGTATAAATAATATCCTCCAACAGCTTTAACATTTGGTAGGACAAGAGAGAACGGCTTCAAGTTGCTCCAGGGGAGGTTTAGGAGGGATATTAGGAAAAATTTCTGCCCTGAAAGGGTTATCAAGCCTTGGAACGGGCTGCCCAGGGAAGTGGTGAAGTCTCAATCTCTGGAGGTATTTAAAAGCTGGGCAGATGTGGTGCATGTTAGTGGTGGGGACGTGGGACATGGATTAGTGGTGGGCTTGGCAGTGCTGGGTTAGTGGTTGGACTTGATGATCTTAAAGCTGTCTTCCGACAAAGTGACTCCATGATCTCTGCCTTAAAAATACTTGATTAGCTGTTACTAGGATAAATAGTTAAGTACCTGTCACTCAATCATCTTTTTCAGATATATTCATTTCACTAGGATGAAGTGAAGCTGAAAGCTTAATATATATATGATATTAAGGTAGGAAGAGACAGTTCGTTGTATTTGCACAGAGAGATGCTCAAAATTCAGCTGGAAATCTCCTGAGCAACCGGATTCAAGCTTGAAATTGGATCTGACTTAGAAGTTGATCCTGCTTTGTATGAGGGATTGGAGCAGATGAACCCCAGCAGTCCCTGCAGCAGAAATTATTCTGTGACAGGTCATAAGAACCATGGAAAAAATCCTGTGAGTCAGAACCAGAATTAATTTTTGTAATGCATTGATTTTGAAACACCATAAGTTTATTGGGTTTTCCTACAGAATTTCAACGTGTGATTAGATGCCACAAACACTATAAAAGTTGCATTTGGAATAGTTGATTTCTTTTGTCTTAGATTTAAAATATTGTCTATATATTCTAGATTTCAAATATTTTCTGTTTTCATAAAAAGTTTGTTTAGGGTTTTTTTTTTGTCACAGCTGGCTAAGTTAACCCTTGGATGGGGAAGTCATAGGATCAGAGTCGTGCAGATCAGGAGGGGTCTCTGGAGATGCTCCACTCCAACCTCCCCGCTCAAAGCTGCGGAGTCAATGAGAGCAGGTTGCTCGGGATGTTTCCAGTGGAATTTTGAATATCTCCAACAGTGGAGACTTCCCAACCTCTCTGGGCAATCCATGCCAGTGTTTTCTCACCCTCACTATAAGAAAGATATTTTTTCCCTTAGACTTGACTTGACTTTCCTTTGTATATTCTTCTTGAGTTGCCACGGCCAGTAAGCCATTCTGTAAATTATTCCAAGTTCCAAGTGCAGTTGCTATGAGCCTAATTTTCCTCTCCTCTAGAAAACTGATGTAATATAGTAATATATTTTGCTTGCATCTGTATTAAGGCATCTGCTGACAGAGCTGTTAGCTGAGGGTGTGAAGAGGTGTGACCCTGGACCAGCATCGCTGTGCCAGTCGAAGCCCTTGACACAAGCCTGGAATATTGCACTTTTGTGATATTCTTGTACTGGCATAAATTGCTGGATCACAGAGCATTAACTGCTCCTGGGTTTTTTAAGGGAAGACATCATCTGGTTGCATTTTTTCCCACTCTGCAGCAGGCTGACTCATTTCAGGTCATTGCAGGCTATGGATTCAGAAGCCAGGCTGGAGAATCTTGATTTCTCATTGGACTTAAACACGCTCTCTTGACTATATCAGGTTCTTGAGGCTAAAACGATTAGAAATGAAGACTGTTTGTATGAGGGAAGGCCCACAGAACAGTAACGCAGAAGACATAGATTTGTAGGACTTGACTTTCAGCCTTGCCCAGGATCCTCTGAAGAAGTGTAGAAGGTCTCCATCATTACAATTAATAGTGCATACAAGTCTTCCGTTGTGTAAGTGCCAAGAGCAGCTTCTTCCAGCCACATAATTTTATCTGTTCATTAGCAGCAGCCTTCACTTAACTTTAAAGTAGTCATTCCATAATCACACAACACCAATATGTAACTCCCTGAGAAAGAATCTGTTGCATCACTGGGTAATATTTAAACACTCTCTTGAGGTGTGAAATCAGATAATTGAAAGTCTAATAAAAGTTACGGACTTGAATTTCACCATGGGAGGCAGCTTCTTGAGGCCTTACAGAACAGGGTAGCACTAGAATATTTGGTTATTTTCTCTGCTCTAGCTCTTAATGATCTTCTTATGCTCTTTACGGAAAATAATAGAGCTGTGCTTAAAACTGAGTTGTTGGGGGTTTTTTCCCCAAATGTTTAGTGTTTACTTGAGAAGGGTGACTGTGTCCTACCCTATACAAACAGATTATTTATACTTTTCTACAAAGGCACTGGGTGAGTCTGATTACACTGTTCCAGCTGTCTTTTACTAATGCCTTCAGCTCTGAGGTGATATCATAACTGTTTATGAAGAGTGAAGAAATTGAATTTGACTAATGTGACCTGACGCTTTTGCTACAAAACCGGTTTTTAAAGTGTGTATGCTTTTTCAGAAAATGTGCCAACTTTTTTTTTTTCCTAAAAGTGGTAATGTTAATGAAAAAAAAAAAAAGACACCCCTTTTAAAAATTTTACTTTGAAGCTCAGTGTTTTTACTTTTAGTTCTCTACTACCTCCCTCCCTTCTCCCTCCCTTCTTTGTTCAAATGGAGAGGATATAAGGAGAAATCAGATGCTGCATGTCTTAAGCGCAAGCGTTCCCAAGGTACAGTAATTGTAGATTTCTTTTTTTTTTCTTGTAGTGCTTCTGGCTTAGGAAGCTCTAAATTCTAGTTTGCTTATGTCAGTTAAATGTGTTAGATTTACACGCTTTGATTTCTTGAGCTGTATTCATGCCATTTCCTTCAAAAGGGAAGGAAAAAGCATCATAAATCTTGGAAGAAAAGTAGAAGTGGTGTGGATCTTAGAGAAAACTAGATGCTAACGGTATCATGCAGTAATCTTTATTGTAATTGTCATGAAAATGGTAAAATTTTGTTACTTACACTCTATATGTGGTTTGGCTTTTTCGATAAACTAAAAGCAACTTCTTTAGAATCACAGCAGGCCTGGTATAAGATAAATTACATCAGAGATGAAATAGAGGGTTTATACTAGATAATGTTTTGTTTGCCACTTTTCTTTTAATGATGCATGCATCTATAATTTTAGGTTGTAAATTATTTTTACTGCAACTTTTTAATGAGTACTGAAATGAAATGAGACTTTTGACATAGGTTATAAAAAAGGAGAAGCTGCATAGAATACGTGATAAAGGCTGCTCCTTGCAGAAAACTTTGAGCTTTGCAGCAGCTGGTGCTCTGCAAATTTGTTTCAGAAAGTGGGAGTAGATCTTAGAGGAGCCATTAATGATTGCAGGAGGCTCAAAAGTACTTGTCACTGGTCTTTCTCTGCCACCGTTAGAGCCAGTAGAGATTAAACTTTTATTTATTTTAGTGGCTGTGGAACTAGACTTCTGAAAACTCCACCCTCCGTCCACTTAGAATGTAAATGCATGTGGTAGGTTTAGAGTTATTCTTGTCATACCACATATTCTTTTAGCTCCTGGGAATATTGTAAAATACAGGAATTTATTTTGGCATGCATAAACGTTTGCCTTTTGGCTTCCTTTAACTGTATTTTTCTATAATTGGGTCCAAATGAAAATGCCTGAAATCAAAATGTTTACTATTAAACTTTTTCCTGCCTCTTCTCGCACATGGATCTCAAGTCTGTTAAAGGTGAAGAAGTGTAGCTGCTGTCTACTAGGAGTAAGAAGGGGATTTGGCCTTTTATTTTGTGACTGTAATTTTGAAATTGTCTTTTTTTTTTTTTTTATTCCACATCATGTTCAGTTGTGGTAATGAATGTGCTTGAACTAAAAAAATTACAAATAGGTGTTTATGTATCAAATAGCGATGCTGATGAATTGAGAGGTGGTGAAGTTGCAATATAAAAATGACAGCAATGTGAGAGGAGCCTTTTTAATTAAGAGCAATGGCTGTTTTAATGGCTTTGCATTTGTTTTTTAAATAGGAAAAAGTTTTAAGTTCTACGGCTCTACCTCAGGTTTACATAGTGTGACTTCAGAGGTGTTTAAAAAGAGCTGCAGTGGGCAAATCATGCTCTCAGCTACTTGTATGATGTAGTAGGCTTTTGTGCCAAAACTACTGCTTATTAATTGCGAGGCAGATTAATTTTAAAATCCCTGGGAGGAAAAAAAAAGGGGGGAGAAAAGATTTTCAGACAGTACCTATTCCTTTAGCCCTGACTGGAGCGACAGTGCCTTTGGGGAGGAGATGGAGGTAATATCAGCTCTTAGAACTTCAAAGGTACTTTCCTCTAGATTGATTTTTGACTTCATCATAGTCAAACTCTGGGAGAAGAAAATCACCCCATGCTTTGTTCTTGGCAGCCAGATGAAAGTACCGAGTAAAAAAACAGTTGCTTACTTTAAAAGGTATTTAATTTTGAACTGTTGGTGCTGTGAAATGCCATGTTGGGGTGCCTGTCGGTGCTGGAGGTGTTTGTCTCCTCGAGTGCTTGAGCTGGGAGGATGTTTGCTCTGGCACTGCATATCCCCAGCCTCTCCACAGGTTTTGGGTGCTATGAGCATAAAAAAAGCAGCGCAGGCTTTCTCCTCCTCTGTTATTCTCCGCTTACTTTGTCTCGAGATGAGTTTCTGCAGTCTCATTGAGATCAGGTTCTTCGAGGCTTTAGGAATATGTGTTCTATATTTTTGGTTTATCACTTCATTTTTCATACATCATCTCCTTAGACGGGTTTTTCCCTCTGTGTTCATCTGTCTTGGTGAAGCTGGAGGTTTGTGTGATAGTAACCATTGGTTTCTTTAGCTGAAAGAAGTCCTTTCTTGATCCCTCTCCCTTCCCCTGTGCTTCTCTCCTTGTTTTTTGCATGGCTTCCTTACTCCTGGCTGTCTTCCATCTACAGCAGGGTTGTGTCTTCTACATACTCATACTCTTGGTGTCTGTTGTGGTGGAAATCCCTGAAAAATATTTCATTTCTAGTTTCTGGCTACAAAGGAAACCAAAACTTGGTCTCATTTCCATGGGCTTGGCCGTCAGTTCCAAACTAGAAAACTAAGCAGTGAGCAGAATACCCAGGGTTTTCTGTGACTGGGGAAGGTGGACCTGTGGAGACACCTACTAAGAAAGCTGACCATGTTGTCAGTGTCAGAGAAGTGGTCTATGTGAAAACAAAGCTGCAAGATGTCTGGTCCAGAGGGAGGTTCCTGTCCCATGGATTTACGGGTTTTCCTGTGCCTGATGTTCAGAGAAGCTGTAGCCATAGTCACATCTCAGTGAAGCTCATTTACATCCTAGCCTGGTGCCCTGGAGAGAATCCACAAGAGTAGAAAACGTGCTCCTGAGGGACCCAGAAGGCTAAGAAAAGAAGATGAAGAACATTCCCCTGGGCCGTACCCACCACCTAATCTGAACTCTGCGGCTTGGCTTCCTCAGGCACGCTATGACATGCCTTGGTGACTTCCTGACACTCTGTGACATATCTTGGTGTGAAAAGCTCCCGAGTTGTCAGTTTGACCACCTCTGCAGCATGCAAGAGGCTTATAGGACAGTCACCATTCGTTCTGAAGAGAGAATGTAAATCAAGTTATCATCTTCAGGAAAACATAACTTTCTCTTCCTTGTGTTCAGTATCAAAATAGCGATGGCAGCCCTTCTCATCCCTTACTCAGAAAGCATGGTTTGTATATTTTGCTGTTTTTTAAGGATGTTTATTTTCAGACTGCTGTCAAATCCTCTCTAAAAATACATTGTTTGTTCCCTGCATTGTTATTAATGCACACCGGGACTGTCAGCAGCAGAAGCTCCTTTTGGGTTGGGCTCTTGAAAGTCTTGAAAATCTCTTCACATCCTGGGTGCAGTGGTGGCCCTCATGAAGAGCTACTTTATTGCAGATTATTTTTTTACCTAAAGAGTATCTCCTGTGCACAAGGACAGAGAACCTTAGTCCCTGCCTAGATCTGCATGCGCACATGGCTTGTGGATCATTTATTCTTGTGACTGATCTCAGCCAGGCAGGTCTTAAAATCATAGAATGGTTTGGGTTGGAAAGGATCTTAAAGATCATCGAGTTCGAGCCCCCTGCCCTGGGCAGGGACACCTCCCACCACACCAGGTTGCCCAAAGCCCCATCCAGGCTAGCCTTGAACCCCTCCAGGGATGGAGCAGCCACAGCTTCTCTGGGCAACCTGGGCCAGGCTCTCACCACCCTCACAGTCAACAATTTCTTCCCCAGATCTCATCTCAATCTCCCCTCTTCCAATTCAGAACTGTTGACCCTTGTCTTATGGTTCCCCTCCCTAATCCAGAGTCCCTCCTCATCTCTCCCAGAGCCCCTTAAGGGACTGGAAGGGGCTCTAAGGTCTCCCTGGAGCCTTCTCTTCTCCAGGCTGAACACCCCAACTCTTTCAGCCTGTCCTCACAGCAGAGGGGCTCCAGCCCTCTGATGACGAGCAAAATCATGGTCAGCAGCAATGGTTTAGTTGACTGTCACTGACTCCATTGGTTCATCTCATCCTTCCACACCCAGCAGCAACCACCACAAGGGACATGTGGTGACCCTATAAGATCTCCCTGGAGTCTTCTCTTCTCCAGGTCTTCTCTCGGTTGGGTTTCTGCCATGCAAACCTGGAGGGACCATTCTTCTCTCCCGAGACGTTGTCGTCGCTGAGACAGATTCTTATGAAAGGATAGAGAAAACACAATAATAGTCATCAACTGAGGTGTCACTCCTATTTTGAAGGGATACTCTTGCACACCAGGAGGGCCTGGGTCCTTTCTGGACATGGATTCATCTCTGCACCCACAGGAACGTTCATGAGACATCAGTTTGCATGTTCATTGAGGTCTCACTGGATTGCTTCTTGCTCTGGCCAGCGTTATCCCAAGCTGACATGCCTGCTCTTCAGAGTCAGCTTTACTTCCTTTCCTGCTCTTGCTCTGTCTCTATAAAACAGTGATAAATTCTAGTTATTTTCTGTGAATCGGTTGTTTGCTATAACAGAAGGGGTAATGCTTTTCTAATCCCCTTGTTTCTTACAGACCGCGTTTAGTTTTTCGTCAGACTGTGGCAGGTCTGTCTGCCTTGGCAAAGAAGCAAAAAATAGTACAGGAGAAATGTCACAGCATCTGGCTTAACGTGGCTGGTTTGGGCTGTAACGGGTTAAAATATGAAATCGTGACGGCTTAGGCTTTCTCGGAATGTTTTTAAGAGAGTATAAAAAATTCATTTGACTGGCTTCAGGTAGGGGACAGGTTAAAACACTGTTTGTTGTGGCAAAAAAAAAAACCACAAAACCCAAGCAACCCCTCTGGGTGTTTTCCATGAGTTTGGACTTTCTGGCAAGACCAATGACAGTTAAATAACACTTTTTTTTTTTTTTTGGGGGGGGGGGGGGGTATGGAACTATCACTGTTGTCAGCTCTCCTAATGTTATGTATCCCACATTAGATGGGACCTAAGCAGCAGATTTCCAAACGCAGGTGAAATCTGAATTCCTAGCAGTAGGGCTGCGGCGCTGCTTGGCTGAAGCAAGCTCTGAGCCTTAGATGAGAAATTCTGAGTTGGGTGGTAACGTGCCTGCTGTGCTTCATCCCGACAATCAGGCGGCGTGTCATGAGGTTGGTCCCAGAGCTCAATCGGTTCCAAATCTGGAAAACACAATAATTGCACACACACACAAAAAAAAAAAAAAAAACAAACCACCCAAACCACTGGAGCTTTTTAGTGGATTTTGAAAGAGCTGGATTCTGTTCGGTGCCAGAAATTACTCATTCAGAGGCTTTCTCATTGAACTGCGCTTCCAGCTCTGAGATATTTCTGAAAGGAGAGAAACGCAACGGAGTCTTCTAGTAATGGAGCCTTGAAAGCCTCTGTCTTACTGCAGGGAACAGTCAAACCTGGGGATCTTGCTGTATGGACAAGGAGAGAGAAAATAGGAGTGAAATTGCTCTTTTTCTAGCGATAAGAGTTCACGGGGCAAGCACCATTGGTCATCCCACCAACCTGCAGTATCTCAGGATGCGTTGCCCTGCTGCTTCCCCCTGGTTTTTGTTTTCAGCTAAAGGGAGTATTTTGGAAACCTGCCATCCCATAATGAGGGTGGGAGGAGAATGATGTGAAATGTCCCCAAAGGTCATCTCCAACCTGCTGCTTGGCTGGCTCAAATTAATCCTAAATGTAAAAAAAAAAAAAAGCTTTTCAAGGTAAGAAGTAATACAGATTTAGATATAATGGAATTCTAGATTTTAACCTGTGTGTAAATTACTCTTCTCTCTCTCTGTTTGAAGAGGATATTTTATTTTTTTTTTTAATTCTTACCTATCTAAATTAAATGTTGTTCCTTTTTACTGCAGCTATTCATAGTCTAAAGTTGAGTCGCAACCACGTGGACTGGCACAGTGTGGATGAAGTGTACCTTTACAGCGACGCAACAACATCGAAAATTGCAAGAACTGTTACACAGAAGTTGGGGTTTTCCAAAGGTAATATTTCTCAGAGTTTTTAAAGTCTGCTGTAAATACTGGTATTTCAAGGTTGTTACTTTAACCCTAGAAGGATATTTTGAGTTTGATGCTTTAATCTGTGACCAGCCCACTTTGGCCCATTGCAGTTGTTACAGAAGAGTACATGAGGTGTCTTGGGTTGTTGTACGTAATGTTAACTAGATGTGAGCTATGACTTATTTTTATTATATATTTTATTATTATTTTGGATGCAGCAGTGAGTATATGAAAACGTTACAGTGGCAGAGTCTAGCAGCTACGATGTAAGAATCACAGTTCCCTTTGCAAACTGAATTTTAGCGCTGTCTACTTTCATACTGTGATGCATTCCTTAAATGCACCATCATCCCTTCTCCTCTCACCACCTCCTGCCTTTTTTTTTTTTTTTCTGCTCATTAAACAGATGTATGAACCGAGAGGGTGAAGCTTTTAGCCAGAAATTGTATCCAGTGGGAACCCGGGCTCATTTAAGCTCAAAACTACCAGTTATAAAGCCAGCGTGGCTGAGATGGTGGGAAGGGAGGATGGTCTCTCTCTTGAGGAAAAGGCAGATTATTGCCAACTTAGAAAATTGTCCCCTCTGTTGTGGTGCTTCTATGCACTGTTGGACAACAGCAAAAACAAGAAAATAACACAGCTGTTTTCTTCCCTGGTCTCTAAAGATACAAGATCGGGTAATAGGTTTGGTTTTAGTCTCCATGACTCTCTTCTGCAATTAATGCCCTCCTACCACACAGGGCTCTTGGGTGCACACTTAATGTTTGTCCAGAATGAATATAATTTAATGCTTCAGTTGTGGAAGAAATGAAGTATTCTGTATCCAGAACATGATTTTGATGGAGTGTAATAAATAAGATCACCCTAAACAGTTTGGGGAGAGAAATGTCAAGTAGAAGCCCACAATAAACAAAACCTGTCCTGTGTAAAAACTGCCTTTAGGGGTTTTGTTGCGTTTTCCTCCTCGTTACGGACAAAACAAGTTGTTTGCTTCAATTTTTAGGGTGGGGAGTGATGCTGCTTTCCTCTTGGTGGCCATCTGAAGAGCTTGCTGGGCTCCTGGGCAGGGCTGTGGTCCTGCCCGTGGGTCTGTCACTAGAGGGGGATGGAGACACGTTGTGCCAATGTGGGGAAATTTGAGGTTAGATCAGCTTGAAATAGAGGATAGGTTTTCCTGTCAAAATGAAAAAAAAAAAAAAAAAGTAAAGCTTTTCAACTGGGTCAGAGAGAACGACAACACTTAAACTGGTTTTGGTGGCCAGATCATTTCCATGATCCCTCCATGCAGTGGAAGTAAGGTGGGGATGTAAGGGGGGAGTTTATTGGTTGAGACACACAGAAGGAGGGTATTGTGTTGTAAAAGTCGATGGACAATTACACAGCTGCTGTCTAAAAAGTTGTTTTTTCAAAACATCTCTGAAATTACTTATCTTTACAGTGGATATGGCCTCTTAATACACTGACTGACACAACATCACCCAGTTGCTCAAACCTCTCAGGAGTTTAAAATTGCAGATATTTAAAAGCATATGCTGTTCCTTTAATGAATAGTCTCATTTTCAGAATACTTTAATGTATTGGTCTGAGACAAGTCAAGCTCCTGTCATGGTGTAAGACCATCGTGCTTGGTTGAATGTAACTGATCTGGGATCATGTTTTTTCTACAGCTTCAAGTAGTGGGACAAGGCTACACAGAGGCTACGTAGAAGAAGCCACGTTAGAAGACAAGCCACCACAAACTAGTCACATTGTGTTTGTTGTGCATGGTATTGGGCAGAAAATGGACCAAGGAAGGATCATCAAAAACACAGCTATGTGAGTGCTTCGTAATGTTTGCAGTACAAACTCTAGCCTCAATGTTAGTCTGATATTATTTATAACAGCAGACTCTTTGCTTTAAACTGTATCTTTCCTTCTTTCCTTCTCCTCCTCTTGCCCTGAATCATTAGTCTTTATATTGTACGCTAGTTTCTGTGTTAATTTGGATGTGTGGACTTTGTGAGAGCAGCTGCAGGAGCGAGAAGATCAAAGATACATTCTGTTTTCATGATCAACGTTCGTGACTTTTAGGGGACTGGCCTGTGAATTTCTAGCAGCTGTGGTTGAAAGTTTACTGGGTCTTTTCATTGAGTGTCTTCTGTCAAGACAAATGGGGGTTTGATTTAACATCTGAGCTAATTCCGAAGGCTGGTGGATGGGAAGAGAAGCTCCGGAGCTATTGAGGATGCTGTACCTGGAAGGAGTTTTGGATGTCAGAAGAAATTGTAAAGTCCTGATGACAACACTGTGAGGGACGAGGCGGTGTTAAGTACTGCTTCATTAGCTTAAAGAAGAGGCTAAAAAAGTGTTAATTGCAGATCAGTCTTAGGCAGATGGTTTAGTATGTGTGTCCTGAACAGCTCCACGTTCCATCAAAGTTGACAGAAACAGTGACGTACCCAGTGGCTCTTGTGACAGTGTGTGCAGAGCTGGGATTGCTGATTTTTGTGGTAAGAGCTTTGCAAACCTCTTTAAATCCAGAATAGCAGCGTAGGTCAGGGCTTATCTGCCGTCGCTGTGGTGTGTACCATCGTGTCAGCAGGCTCTTGTGTCCATTCAGCTCGTTGTCCCACTCCAGTGTCCTCTGCTGTGGTCAAGTAGACCTCTTGATTTCACCGCCGTGTCATTTGTCATCTCAAAGCAACCAACCTGCTCCTCCCCTTGTCTGGGTGCTTTGCTGCTCTTTTATCCCTGTTGTTCAAGAGCAAGGAAATCAAAACCAAAGAAAACCCATCCATAGCCCTTGATAAAAACCTGAAGCGAGTCACCAAAATAAATGCTAAAACTTGAGTTTTTGTAGGCTGCAATTACACTGACAATGCAAATACCCTAAATATAAGTTGGACTTGGTGATCTTAAAGGTCTCTTCCAACCAAAATGATTATGAACTCTCTGCTTTAAGAACAGGGATGAGAAATAAAACTTCCACCATGGAATCCTTAAGGTTTTCTGCTTTTCCTTTCTCCCTACCCCATTTTCCATCGAACATGCCCATAGGACCTGTATGGGGAGATTAACTGCAGCTCGGGACATAGCACATAGGTATTCATTCCGTAAGAAGTCCTGATTTAATTGACAGCTAATTATGTGCAATCTTTTATCTAAAAGGGAAATGAGAGTTTTTGTGCCTCAGTAAATCTCGCTCATGTCCTCAAGAAAAAGCAGACAGTATTGCACAGCCTTTTAAAATGCCGACTATTGGCATAAATTGTGTATTCTGTACAAAATCTGCAAATGAAAACAACATTTTAGATTGAAGTCCTTTTTTTTTTTTCTTTTGAGAGCTTAAAACTTATCAGACTTATCACTGAGGAGCATCCCATATGTTCTAGGAAGAGATTTTAGAGGAAATGTCTGCCAGGCCAGCACAGTGGCAGCTCTTACAAGCCATACTAACACTTCCTGTTAGCACCTTCATCCATGAAATATGTGTTTATTTATTTTATTTATTTATTTTTACATTCATTTGCATTAGGGGCACAGAGAGTCCAATATTGCCTTTTGAAAAATGGTAAGATGGATAAGGAGAAATATGTTTTGACTGTTCACGCTTTAAAGTAGAAAAGACTTACAGTGTTGGGTTTTTTTCCTTTTAAATGCACGTTCTTTAGTAGGAAACCTGTAGTTGGAGCAATACTAAATCTGTATCTTAAGCCACAGGTCTGCCCATCAGTGTCACCGCTCCTTTCTTCCCCTATCAGTACCTGGGGTACTACCAGGAGATGTAGAAGGCACTACCAGCCCTCAGAGTAGAAAGCACTACCAGCCCATGGTTGACTTGGGCTGTCTTTGAAGGACTTGGGTGTCCCTTGTGATAGACAGATAGATAGATAGAGGAACTCCTCAGGTAGGTGTTGTGTATTTCCTTTAGAAATAGAAAGTTGCTTTTTGGTTTAGGCGCCAGGACATCTGGCAGGAGAAGTTCCTCCAAAGAGTGCCATCAGTCTTCTCCATGGACTCTGGGCCACGGATAGGGAGAGACAGGCGATGAGGCAGGTTGGACAAGGCAAACTCCGTAACAACTTGCGGGTTTTTTATTATGATTCTTGGAGGAACTCTGGGATCTCCAGAAGGGAATGACTTCTCAGGTGCTTTCCCTTCCTACCATCCACAAAAAACTGTCCTGGGTGCTTTGCCTTTGCCATGTACATTATTGTTGCTTCTTGGGGGGTTCAGTCTACCCTGGGATAAAACTTTGGCTTTTATTTCAACCTGGGTGAGAGCAGCACTTCGGCTCATAGCACAAAACCATACCCTCCCTTGAACAAATGGACTTTAAAGGAAGAAAAAGTGCAAAAAAAACAGCTTATAAGCCAGACATGGAATACTCTGTCAGTAACCCAGGCTGGTGAGAGACCCTTCCAGAGCTCATTGAACACGCTCTGTCCTTAGTGTACCACCTCGAGAAGAAATTGGTGCCGCTCACGCCATGTGTCTGCATCGTTAGGCGGATCCGGTTGGTTCCGGAGGGGAAAACAGAGCTCTGCTTCCAGGGTAACCTAAAATTATATGTGCTGATTTCATTAAGGAATGGAGTTCAGTCAAGGTGGCTAGATGCTGCGGTGGCACGGTGCCCGCTGAGTGGGTAAATGGTAAAAGGTGCCTTTTACCGACGCTTGAATGAACGGGCCTGGGGTAGATGTGACACCGTTGTGTTTCTTCACAGCGTAGTTAAACACATTTATTATCTAAATGTAGCCTGGCAGCTGGTACAACAAGCTGCTCCTGTCAGTGCTGATATTATATTAACTGGGGAACTCGTCTGGGAAGAGTCGGTGCCTCCTCCGGGCTGGAGCAGTGATTCAGCTCCCCTAACGTGAACAGAATAATGTGCTCTGAGTCTCTCCGACAGCGTAGGGATGGCTTCTTTACAGAAGAATATAATATAGTCTGTATTTCTGTGTGATATAAACTAAGATATTGTGGTAAAATGTCGTTAATTGGAGGTGGTTTGCTTGTTTGTTTGTTTTTTTTTAATTTGCCATCAGATACAGTATTCTGGCATTGCTAGTTAATAAGGTACAACATTAAAAAATATAATAATCATTTTGGGATATCCTTTCATTTTACTGTACCTGCTTTCATATTGTTATTTGGAATTTTTTTGCCTATTCTCTCTCTGAGTTTTATACTTCTAGATTACGGCAGGGGTGGCATGGGGTTTCTTACATAGAATTTAGGAATGTTACTGTCCGTTTTTCCAGCCTCCTTTAAAAATATCCAATTTTTTTTACCTGACATAGGTAAAGGTCAGACCCTTTTGGCTGACCTTCTACATTTTGTCAGCTCCTGTGCTTGGAAATTGAATGGAGTTAACTCTTGGGTGTTATTTCCATAATACCTGTAATAAATGACGCTTCTTGGCTGTTCTTACCCTAAAGCTGGTGTCTGTCTGCCTCTGTCTGAATCTCCTGTTTTGATTCGAAAATTGTATTTGCCTGGGCTGCAAAAATTGCTGTCTGCCCAAAGCAACATCATGTTGGCCTTCCATAATCGCCAATTACGTTTTTATTGCAAGTCCCATCAGAAAGCATTTTAATTGTGGATTATCATTGTAATAATTACTTTCAAATAGCTATTTTGGTGAAATTCCAGCGGTGTGGCGGCCCTGACATAGTGCAGAGCCTCTCAGATGCCTTTCAGTGCATTAAATACATGCTGCTAGAATCTCAAATCAAAATTTCCTGTGAAATTTTTTCTGTAATTTTTCGCTTTTTAGATATTGGGTAGTTTTGCTTGTTTCCCATTCAAACGCTTACGTGGCATTAGATACAGATTATGTGCTTGTTTTCCATTCTTCAGTGCTGGTGGTAATTGCATGTTTTTTTCCTGAAATTAAGCATCCAAATGGTAAAAATTATCTTACAGGTTTTGACTTGAGCTTGCCTTGCAAGCTAAATGAGGAGTTCAGTGCAAGAGGTAAAAGGTGGTAGTTAGGGCATTAAGTACTTTCATAAGAGCCTGTTTTGTGTACTTTTATTAATTATCTAACACATGATTGCGCCTTGGGTGGAATCTGTAACAGCCTGTTTGGGGCTGAGATGTATCTCTAGGTCTGTTCTGGTTCTTGTCCCCACCCCGGAGCCCTCGTTTCTGCCCAGTGCTGCCTTTTCCCTGCCCACACCAGCACCAGTCTCTGTATGGACCCATTGCAAACTGGATCACTGCGGCTGGTCCAAACAACCGAAACCCCCTCTGGAAGGTGGGAGCCAGTGGTGAGGAGGCAGAAGATGACAACAGGGACAGGGAGAGCCCAATCTGCTCTACACCAAAGCCATTGTCTCACTCGTTATGGGGATCCCACAATCCCCCACCAACCGAGCGGCTGGAGTTCCTTTGGTTGTGCCAAGTCCCATGATTCTCCAGAAAGCTGAAGTGTGAGTCACCATCGTCCTTGCTTTGTCTGCAGTCTGGAAGTTCCATCTTTCTTCCAAAGTAAAAGGACTCTGCATGTGTCTCACTCTTCATTCTGCAAACCTGCCAATGTCTATCCAAGCCCAGAGCAAATCCGAATCCATTTCTGCAATTTCTACAAGTGCTAAAGCTCATCTGTAGGAAGCCACGTGTGGGATTGTTTCTGTCCTCTTCTTATTACACACTCATTTAAAAAAGATATTCCACCAACCTTTTGTCTCCCAGGCTGAGAGCGTGCGCACAAGTGGATGGTAGCCCAAAAGTGAACTGGCTGGCCAGGGAAGCAGTTGAGTCCCCATCCCTGGAGGTATTTCAAAGTTGTGTAGATGTGGCATTTAAGGATATGGGTTAGTGGTGGTTTTAAGGCATTTAAGGATATGTTTTATGGGACTTGGCCGTGTTAGGTTGATGGTTGGACTCAATGATAGCTTCCAGCCTAAATGATTCTATGAGTCTGTGTCCTAGGGCAGGGGTCTTAATGTGTTTGGTCCGAGAGCAGGTGAATCCCTGAAGAACAGTGGCAGAATCATAGGATGGTTTGGGTTGGAAGGGACATCAAATATCTCATTCCAAGCCCCCTGTCACAGGCAGGGACACCTTCCAGAAGATGACTTGTGTCTTGCAGTTGCTCTTTGTAATCTGCCTAGGCTTAGACTTGGGCTTGCATTTCTGCGGCGCGGATAAGGGTTTGAAAACACCCTCACTTTCATTTCCTCTGGCTTGAGCAGATCACAGTTTTTATTACTCATGCCCGCTACTCTCACTTCGATTTACCAAATTTAGCTCAAGTGAGCCCTGAGTTTCCTCAATAACTCGTGGTATTATTTCCTCAAAGAGGCAGTGAGTGTTGCCCTCCGTTTGGGTCACTCGGGCGTGGTGGAAGCTGACTGCTGTAATGCTTTTTAAATAATAAAAAAATATTTAAAAAAAAAAATCCCTTTTTCTTGGCTATGAATCATCTGATGGAAGAGAATCTGCGAAGTTGGCTTGGGAATAAAATGAGTAACATCTTCAAGCCTTCAGGCGTTTCGCTCTGTTACCAGCCATCAAGGTCATTTTGTAAAATTTGTGAACCAGCTGAAGCCAACTTGTTTGTAGCTCTCCCATTTTTAAAGCAGTATTTGTGATCTCTCCACAAGAGTCAAATTAGTAGTAGAAAAAATAAAAAAAACACCCCCCAGCAATAACTGTAAATACGTTAACATGTCTCTTCAATATATTTAAGCAAGGATGGATACCTGTGAAAATATGGTTTTATTATTTATTATTTTAATCAGAGAAAGGCAGCCAAGCACATTTTTTTATGGCGAGTCTCAAATTATCTATTTTCAGGCCATTCCTCCTTGCATGGAAAATAGCAATATGTCAAAAAAAAACTTTCTAAAATATGCATTGCATCTCTACCTGAGTGGTGGTGTTTTTTCCTTCGAGAAATAATAAATTTCAGTTGTTACCCTGCATTTTGATGTGTAGATTTAAATAATAAACGTTGCTCTGGGGTCAATAATTCAACATCCATTTGTATTGGAAAGGAGAAGAATTCTTCGCCTGTTTAAATGAGGATTTATGACTCCAGTTGGTGTTAGCTTCGCAAGTAAGTAGAGGGACCTGCCATCTAATAAAATAACTCAAAATATATATTTATAAAAAGCCGGAAAAGGGAGACTTTATAGTAGAATGGCATCCTGGCTTGTATTAGAAATAGTGTGACCAGCAGAAGAAGGGAGGTGGTTGTCCCCCTGTACTCAGAACTGGTGAGGCCACACCTGGAGTATTGTGTCCAGTTTTGGGCACCTCAACACAAGAGAGACATCGAGATGCTGGAGTGGGTGCAGAGAAGGGCAACGAAGCTGCTGAAAGAGAACAAATCTGGACAATAAAACTTATGAAGAGCGATTGAAAGAGCCGGGACTGTTCAGTTTCAGGAAGAGGAGGCTGAGGAGAGACCTCATCACTCCCTGCACCTACTTGAAAGGACACTGTAGAGAGGGTGGTGCTGGTCTCTTCTCCCAGGTAATTAGCAATAGAACAAGAGGGAATGGCTTCAAGCTGCACCAGGGTAGGTTTAGACTGGACATCAGCAAACAATTCTTCACAGAGAGTGGTCAGACATTGGAAAAGGCTCCCCAGGGAGGTGATTGAGTCACCATCCTTGGATGAGTTTGAGTCGTTTAGATGTGGTGTTGGGGGATAAGGGGTAGGAGAGAACTTTGTAGAGTAGGGTGGATGGTTGGACTTGATGATCCCAATGGTCTTTTCCAACCTGAATGATTCTATGAGAAGGATGTGTGTTAGCAGCTCTGGGCTTTTGGGAAGGGGGGGCTGAGAGAGTTGGGTGGGTTCAGCCTGGAGAATAGGAGGAGAGAAGGTCCCTTCCAGTCCCTCAAGGGGCTCCAGGAGA
>JAOTQQ010000041.1:3262981-3274694 GCA_026546715.1 Gallinago undulata | reverse complement strand
TCTCAGCCCCCCCTCCCAGCAGAGGGGCTCCAGCCCTCCCAGCATCTCCGTGGCCTCCTCTGGTCCCGCTCCAACAGCTCCATGTCCTTCTGCTGGTGGTGCCCCCAGAGCTGGAGGCAGCACTGGGGGCGGGGCGGGGGGGGGTGTCCCCCTGGTCCCCAAAATACAGTGGGAACTGGGGAGGGAGGAGGCAAGAGGGGAGACAGAACGAGCAAGCAAGCTCTGGTCATGTTGCATTCTACTATTAAGCTTTTTTTTTTTTTTCCCCCTGGATGGTTCCTGCTTTCCTGTTTTTAGGCAGAAAGAGCAGGTGCTTCCTAAGCACATCACAGACTGGCTTGGGGTTGGCAGAAGCACCGGGGAAACCAGTGAGGAAAGGGCTCCCTTAACTGGGAAGTCACTGGATGTAGGTGCAGTGAGAGCAGGAGAATCCATCAGCGAGCTCTGGGTGAGCAGAAAGAAAAGCTGTGGATTAAAAAATAAACCAGCTCTTAAATTGTTGTTTTTCATTACAGTGATGGTGATTAGGAGAGACAATTTGATAAGGTAGTTATATTTTTTCATGTTAATTTCAAAGCAAAATGTCACTGATTTTAACAAATATAAAGCCAATCGGTGTTTATAGAAGGTGTAGAGAAGGTATACTTGCTGGACTAAAGCCCTTTTTTTTTATTTTTTTTTTTTCAAACCAAGGTTTTCTAAGTTACACTGTTGTATGTTTTATAAGACTAAGAAAGCAAATCAGGATTAAATATTATCTAAACTTCATATACTGCTTAACCAAATAATTTTTTAGCTGGGACTTAAAATGAATATGCTTTTCCGAATTTTTTATATATTTCTTTTTAACCAAACATTTCAGTTTCTAATCTTGGTGCTGATACAGAACTGTTGGCGAGATAGAAACATCTGTAAGAGCTTGCTGCTCCTGGTTTTTGTCTTAGCAGTGAACCAGACCATTCACGGTGCCTGGAAATCAGGAGGCTTTACTACAGCAGACCTTCTGCTCTACAACTAAGTGACTTGACCAGTGATTTGGAAATCCATACACGGTTTTTTAGTTGCTGTCCATGTTTTTGCCAAACTTCCCAGTAACAGTGTGTTTTTAAGGAGAATGACAGTTAAAAACAGGGTTGGACTTGGTGTCTTTGCAAGAATATTCTATCTTACGTCCCTGGATTGCAAGAGAATGGGACCTTTGTAATGAAACGCCATGATGCCAGAAGATTTCTTACCCACTCTGTGTCTATGGGCTGTGGGGGAGACTGACATAATATCGTTCTTCCTGGAAGATATCTGCTTTTCCAGGGAAACAGGCTGTGCAGGAATAGGGTACAGGAGAGTAGGGTACAGGGCTGTTGAGCAAGTTGGGCAGGGCATTGGGAGAAATAGCTTTTATGCAACAAGAAACCAAGGGAAGCCATTGAGTTTGTCCAGCATCTTACTTTCCCCACCAGAGAAAAGATTTGGGGACACTGGGATATATTCATACAGCTTATTTAGGATTTTTTTATTATTATTTTTTTTAATACAAGATGGCATTACTCATCTCCCTGCTGTACTGAGAGGGATGCTGGAAGCCGTGAGGAGTCCGACACTGGTTTCCTTGGCATTTTTACTCTGAAACCAGGAGCCAACCTTCCATCCAGAGCATCTGCTGCGGGGCTGGGGGTCCTGGACGATGTGCGGTGGCTTCCTTGGAGGGTACACAAACTGCTGGATATCAGCCTTCCCTCATTTCACGGAGCTCCTGGCAGGAATCCCAAAACACTTGGATTTCAACAGACCTCTGCTCTTTCGTTCTGGGTTTTAATCAAAAAAAAAAAAAAAAATTTGGAAAATGGAAATGATGATAACTTACTCCTCCAAGCTGTTGGGAGGCTTTGCTCGTCGTTTCGTGCTGCTTTAGGCATCGGGTTTGTTGTGTGGATCCTCGCTCGGTTAAATGTGTATCCAACACTGACAGCCCCGGTGCCATTCATATTTATATCCAGTAATGATTCAGCCTCTTGAAAAATCATGCTCAAATTACACGTTGTGGAGCGTTAATTTCCTGTCGCTAACGAGGGAATGATTTGCAATTCCTGGTTTGTCCTCCTCCCTGCCGTAGCCCGGGAGCATCGCTCAGTTGCCACGTTGGGTTTCACAAGCAAAGCTGCCTTTTCTTTTTTTTTTTTTTTAATATCATCTCCTTTCTAAATCTCTCAGCTTTCAACATTTCTTTTTGAAAAATGCTTTCTGTCAATCTGAACATTTTTATGCAGGACTTGAAGCAGATGAGCCTCTTGGAGACTCAATTAATGTAGGACCAATATACATTTATTGCAGTAGTACAATAGCATTAGCCTGTGATGCTCTTGAAACATGTTGCATTCTTGGTTTTCCCCAAAAAAAAGCTTCCTAGAAACCTATAACCAGGCAACTGTTCTCTTAACGTTGTTTTTATCAAATGTTCAAATTCTGTCTTGGCCTGTCTCGTTTGTGTGTTTTCTCCTTCTGTATCATCCTTTTGCCTGAGATGGGGCTTTTTTTTCTTTAGTGACACTGATTTAGTCTGATTTCTTCAGAAAAAATCCCAATAGGTGCACTGGAGTGGGACAGAAAAGCTGCACCTCCTTGTGCCAAGCAGTGAGCAGAATAATGAAAGACTTGATGAGTTCAAGTAAGCTTTCCGAAGGTCCAAAAGCAATTTTGAGGATATTTTCCTCCAATTTAGTGGATTTATCTTCCCAATCCCCCGCAGTGAGGTATGGAATGATGGTGCCTCCTTGATAAATGGAGAAGAGGGAATATGACTTATCTAGAGTTATGTGCTGAGCTTGTGGCAGAGATGTGAGATGATTCTAGATCACGGGTGGCTCAGACTCCTTCCAGCCTCCTTAGGTTAAAAAAGGAGCTAAAACGTTCGGTGCTGTGAAAAGGTAGAGAAATTGGGGGAGAAACAAGCAATAACAGACATACAGCTGTATTAATAGTCATTGTGGTGCTAATGGATCATCGGTGAAACAAAGTTCCTTACTGTTGCTCACCTCAGAGGATGCCATTAAGTATTTTACGCAGAGCTGTCCTTTATTTAATGGTTTCTTTTAATATAATGTTATGGATGGTGTAGTGTAGCAGTTGTAGGGTCATCATAAGTCCTATCATAAGCAATCATGGTGGTTGCTGCTGAATCTGGAGGGGCGAGATGAACCGCTGGAGTCAGCCAAACCATTGCTGCCTACCATGATTTTGCTCATAATCAGAGGGCTGGAGCCCCTCTGCTGGGAGGGGGGACTGTGAGAGTTGGGGGGGTTCAGCCTGGAGAAGAGAAGGCTCCAGGGAGACCTTTGAGCCCCTTCCCCGTCCCTCAAGGGTCTCTAGGAGAGATGGGGAGGGACTCTGGATCAGGGAGGGGAGCCGGAAGGGTTTGACACTGAAAGAGGGGAGATTGAGATGAGATCTGGGGAAGAACTTCTTTGGTGTGAGGGTGTTGAGAGCCTGGCCCAGGTTGCCCAGAGAAGCTGTGGCTGCCCCATCCCTGGAGGGGTTCAAGGCCAGGTTGGAGGGGGCTTGGAGCAAGCTGGTGTGGTGGGAGGTGTCCCTGCCCAGGGCAGGGGGTTGGAACTGGATGATCTTTAAGGTCCCTTCCAATCTGCTGACCCATTCTATGATTTAATGATCATTCCAGACTAAGTGAGCAGACCGTGGTGCTCATCCTAGATAGATGCTCAAGAAGCCTCTCAGTGTAGCAGTTGAATATACATGAACATGAACAGGAGTGATAAGATGTTGATATTAAACTTTCTTTCCTTTCCTTCTTGAAATAGCTGGTGAAAGGGCTGCAGCAGGAGCTGAACCGGCTCTACACACTCTTCTGCTCGCGGAACCCGGAGTTTGAGGAGAAAGGAGGGAAAGTCTCAATTGTGTCACACTCATTGGGCTGCGTCATCACCTACGACATCATGACTGGCTGGAACCCGGTCAGGCTTTACGAACAGTTGCTGCAGAAGGAGGAGGAGGAGCTTGAAGACCGTTGGATGAGCTATGAGGAGCAACGTTTACTTGAAGAACTTTACATAACTAAACAACGGTAATGCATCCAGTTCTGATTGTTAAAGGAGAAAAACCACATCCCTAGATGATGCCCTTTGAGTCTTTCCAGAACCCACCATAGCTTGCATGTGGGCATACTAAGCAGAACCCGAGCAGTGAAATTGCTAAATTCTAGAGGAAAATGAGAAGTTCTCTCCTAGGCTCAGCCTGGAAATTGAGCTCCACCAGCTGGATGCAGATGTTGTCATTGCTGTGATTGGGTTGATGGGGTTACTGCTCCGTGGTGGATCACTTACCAGTTTCTTCGTGCTACCATCTAGAAGTGTTTGTGCTGTTACGAGCATGAAGCAGCACTGCCCACCGTGACAAACAGGATCTCGGTTCCAGTGCCTTGCAAGCGTTGGGGGACCTTTAAATCATCACTGTGATGTCTCCACAGTGTTAAGGTCATTTCCCTCTTCTAACCTGGATATTGAGGTGCTATGAAACACCCGTAGATAGAGAATTTAAAAATAGTAGCTTGAGCTTCAATCTTTCTGGTGGGAGGTGAGGATCAATCATGATCACAGTTCTTTTTTGGTTCTTTCTTGAAACCCATCTTGGTATTGGTGGCACCTTGGAAGCATTAATAGGCATCAGAACTCCTGTGGTGCTCAAAATCAGTATGTGTGTAATTAGGGACTGGTACATCTCTGTCAGGTCCAAGGCTGGATAAAGTGCAGTCTTGCTGAGAAAAGGGAAGTAAGAAACCTAATGAAGCTGTGCAGGGGTAAGATGACCCTTCAGGCATATCACTAGCATGTGATAAGGGAAAAATTACCATTTCAGACTCATCCTCCAGCTCCCTGGGCTTCCTCTGAAGTGCTTCAGGTTCCATCCGCAGTAATCCAAATATCATTTGGCACCAGCAGTTCTGTACAGGAGGAGCAGCTCTCCATTTCTTGAGCCACCTTAAGGCAATTTAGTCTGAAATGATAGAAAATATACTGCTGAACTCCTGTAAATTCTGGATTTTTAGTGTTGTAATGATAGCAAACACATAGTGGATTTCTGGAAATGCTTGTGCCCGAGTTGGGTGTGTTATAGCATGTGTAAATATTCTACATTATATATAGAATGTGTGAGGTTGTGGCTCAGGAACCTTCGACAGCAGTTCACAAGAATTGTGTGCTTTCTTTTTTAAGGCTGAATCATGTTTGTTAAAGCATAGAAACATTTTTGAAAGCACTGGCAAGTCTTTGGGAAGTTTCAGCTCCTGGCTTGCTTCTTTCTAATCAGGGTAGCAGAGCTTAAGCTTAAAGTAGCTGTTCCCGTAAAGGTTTTACGGAATTTGAGGGGATGGTGTTTTCCTGCTGGGATTGGGGACAGTTTTATCACTCTGTATGAATGTTTTATATTGTAGCTGCTTTTTTAATTCAGGTTAACTAGAAGAACAGGTGAACAACCTTTTTTAATGATAATTGAAACTGTCCTACAGATATTCCACCCCAATACAGAACTCCATAATGTTTGAGCCATGGACTTCCCTGTGGCTTTGGTTGGACTTTTTTAATAAGAGAAAAAACCCAACCAAACAAAAAAAAAAAAAAAAGAAAGAAACAAAAAGCAAGCCAAGACAGGTGGTGATTTGGCTGTAAAAACACCAAGAAAACAGGAGATGAGTCACCTCCTCCCGAGAAGGGAGGTTGGACAGATGCTTGGGGTGGTGAACAAGGGAACCATCATGTCTTGATTGATTTCTTCTGTGGTCAAAAAGGGTGTCACATACACTGATGCTTAATCAGCTGGAACGCCTCCGAGAAATACTGACGCCATCACTCTCTCTTCCCAGCAGCCAAAACTTTTGGACCCCACAGGAATGCCTGTTTGGATCAGAGAGGTTAAGGCTACGTTTTTTATTGGATCTCAGAACGATCTCTATTTTCTAGGTTGAGAGAGATAGAAGAGAGGTTACATGGGTTAAAGGCATCCACCATATCAAAACCACCTGTCTTAAAATTTAAGGTATGTATGTTCGAGAGGATTGTACTGAGTATTCTACTTGCTGTAGAAATACATCTACAATAGGAGTTATTCTACTTACTTTTCCCCCCATTTCCCTAGACATGATGTTGGTAGAATAATTTTAATGTATGAAGTGTGTGTACATGTCTGTCAACGTTTTACTGTATTCATATACTACTGTTCATTACAAATATATATGTTTCTATGTAGATATATTACACACACACATACAACTGTGTGGGAAGGTAAAAGCCATTTGGCAAATTACATTAATCACATATCTTAAACAATTTCATTTCTACTTTGCTGACTAATCCATGTTCCTTGGAAACTACTTCTACCATGTCACATCTCTGAGCAAATCTGATTTGAATTTCCTCCAGCAGTGGATTTTCCTTCCAAATTATTCTGGTCTGACATTTAGCCTGAGTTACTCTTAGTCTCATAAAGTAGATTGCTTGTTAATCAGCTGTACAAATTGCTAGAATTTCTTGTTGTTGGGAAAGGGCATTTTCTAGCTTTTTAGTGGGATATGCAACACTTTCTAGTTGCTCGACCATATCTTGAAATATTAAGCCATAAAAATGTGACATGATAGATGGGAACAAAATAGATTATTGTTTCTTAACTTGCCTTTTTTTTTCTTCTGAATTCAGAAGGACTCCTAGAAGCCAAGGTCAGTCTTGAGCCATAAAAAAGAGGAAACTAACCATAATTCAATTTGTCATAGCCTTCTCCTGTTCATCACTGCTTAAAAGCTTGTATCGCGCTATTATCTCTACCATCAAGGAAGCTGGAGTCTGGCTGCTACTCCTCCAGCTCTGTGAAAGATTATTCTTCACTCAGTTGTGTTGAAACTGAAGATTTTTTTTGAGCAGTTACTTTTTCAAGGGAGCAGGAAAGGAAAGGGGAAAGGAAAGAGGGACTGTATCAATCCAAATTACTGCTAGGTAATTTTCATTTGCAGCACATCCTTTTCCTTAGCCGTAAAGAAAGGAAAATGTTGGTTTTCTGTGAAGCTTTAAACTAGTGATTCCCATTGCTTGAGTACTGAGCTCCAGAGAGAGAAAGAGAGAGAGGCTTTCCATGAACGTGATGACAAAGTGCTTCTGGCAAGGCAGGATTTCCAGCTCGTTGAAAGAGAACTAACAGCTTTGTAGGTACCAACTGCCTGCACCTTGGCTCTTCACAGCAGACCAAAGCTCTGGTTTGATCCTGAGTTGCTATTCAATGTAAATGCTTGATCCACTAATTAATTTTGTCTGTGCAACGCGGGAGACTGGAGTCTTTGATCCCTGATCTCTTTCGGCTGCATTACTGAGTTTCACTGATTTTTTTTAATTTATTTTATTTTTATTATACCATGAAACGGGGTGTACAGCTGGAATGAAAAAGATTGGCCACTGTCGATGTGTTGCCTCTTTTATGGACTGAACCAAATTAAAGCTTCCCGGGATGAGACAGAGTCACTCATCCTACATTACAGAATCACGGAATGGTTTGGGTTGGAAGGGACTTTAAAGATCATCCAGTTCCAACCGCCTGCCCTGGGCAGGGACACCTCCCACCAGAACCAGGTTAAGCTTGTTTGATGTTGGGCAAGCACAAAGGTAGCTTTTAGCGAGACAAAGTGCAAGAATAAGTACAGCAGTTAACTTGGCAGGCATTTAATATTAGAGGAAATGATCTGTGTGATTGACTGACCCTTCGGGGAGGAAAAACCCACAACCAAACCTGAAGATATGGAGTGTCTTGTACACTAATAATATATTGGATGAGCCACCAGAATGGGAACTGGAGGGTGAGGTGTCTCTGTCTTTCTTCCTCTACTTTCCCAGATAGCATAAGTGAATAAACTGTTAAATTAATAGGAGCTGTGAGGGTTAAAAGCAAAGCCAACCTCTCCATAGTAAATTAAAAGCTGAGAGGCACAGCCCTCTCCCTGTCAGCTATGTAAGAGGAATCTTCCAGGGGCTGAAGAACATGAAAACACAGGGAATGGTGAGATACCTGCCTCTTTATGGCTCTGTGGTGCATGAAAATAAGCATCTTGTAGGATGAGTTTGGGTCACAGTGGGGAAGAGGAGGGCAGGACCCACCACAGCTGCTCCCTAGTACTGAAAAGGATATTCATTTAAATCTGGAATTGACAACATCCTGCCCCAAAGAGCTTCAGGACCCTTAGCACTTCTCATCCGCCCAGGGCTACAGGAACTCTTCTGGAAGAAGCTGCAGCTTGTACTTGAGCTTGTGGTTTCTCTCTCTCTCTCATCTGACGATGATGTCCACGTTGATAACTATCACAAATTATTTATAAGATACTATTGATTTAACCACATGTACGAGAACTACAAGAGCTTAATGGGATGCTGACGTGCAGCCTTATCTGAGAGGAGGAAGCCTTCAAGCTGAAGACAGAAATGTGCCATAGTGTGTTTAACACACAACCGCCCAGTTAAATTCCCCGTGTGATACTGGTGTAAGTCTCTATTCCCTCTGTTTGCTAAGGGTGCAAAACATTCCTGGCCACAGGAGGTAGTATTTCCTCACTCTGGGGGGGGGCGTTTGGGATCCTCCAGGCTGAAAAGCAACACAGAAACATTAATTGTAATCACCTTCTGTGTCTTCTTGTCCCCCACACTTATCTTCACCCAGCAGGACTGCGCTGCCTCACTTCTGTTGGCTCAGCCAGCTTTTATTCTTATTATAATTATTGTTGTTGTTATTATTATTATTATTAATGCAGTCTTTAAGGTGAATGGGTGATTGTTTGGCTCAGCTTCGGCTTAAAATACAAATAAATTCATTAAGTCTTCTGCTTATGAATCATACCCACGAGGAAAGTGCTATCCTGAAAGGTCGTGTCGTTAAAACTTTACAGGAGGACATGTGAAGTGCCCCACTTCTGCTTCTAGGAGAAACACCAGAATTAATAAAAGCTCTCTAGAAGGATTTTAGTCCTCTCTTCCCAGTAGTTTTCATGGCAGGACAGCCTTCTCTTCAGCCACTCGCACCAGGGCTGAGAGTCTAATGGCTGCAATTTAAAGGACTTTATTTTTGGAAGACTTGCTTTTGATTTTTGGTGCTCACTGCTTTGGTATTGGTCTGGTGCCACCCATTAAGGTACCCACCAAGTGGTGTCTTTGGAAGCATTTCCAGAGCTGGAAGATGGTGTTGGAAGACTTCTGTGCATTAGAAAATACATAGCAAAAAACAGTGCCCTCTGAGGAGAGAGCATCTCTCTGTGGGTGCTGTTAATTGTGTGTTTATGGGTAGAAACGATAGGACAAAAAGCCATGTAACCACTGAAACTATTTCCCTTTAGAGATTTTTGCCTTCTCTAGAGTGGCCTAAGGTGAATCCATGAAAATATCTCTTAGGCATCTGCTGGCAGTCACTTTCTGATTTCTTTCTGAAGCAGAAAGAGCGTAATTGTGTGCTTCGGATGCTCGAGAGGGGAATATCAGGTGGACAGGGTTAAAGGATATTTAATCAGTTTAAAGGAGTGAACTCTGAATATCTGTTTCTATTGTACTGGAAGATGAGAAGGCTTTTTGTCCAAACCATGAAAACGTCAGGGTCTGTGTAAAGCTCGAGTATGAGAAAGGAGAGCAGCTTGGCACCAGACTGGAGTGACAACGTCGATGACGGAGCAGGGCTTTGCACCGTATGACATCGAAGAGCTCTGCTGAAGACCTAGATTATTATTTTTTATTATTATTTTTTTTTCCCCCATTGAAATGGGACTCGCGCATTCTTTTGGAAGGCAGAGGTGGGGTCCTGGTGCCAAGTCAGAGGAGGAGGAGAAGGAATGTTTTGTGCGGTGCTGGCATCTGGTAGATGAAACGGACCATTATTTCTCCACCCTCGCTCCACGCGCTGACATATCGTGCGGGCACACGGGAAACCAAGCGTCCTCCACGTGCACTCGGCAGGAATGCAGTGATTTTTCTCTTGCTGCTTAAGCAGCAGCAGAGCATTAGGAGTTGCCCAGTTGTAGCTCTCTGCAAACCGGGCACTGCTATTGGGAAAGATGCAGTGAAGGTCTGAAAATGTTAACATTAATTTTTCATGTAAGAAAATAAGGGTTTAAAAAGTAATTTTGAGTTCTCAAAAGTATTGTTGACTACAGAGCTTGATGTTTGATCACTAAACCGTATCGCTAAGCACTCCATCTGCCCATCTTTTTTGCTTCCTCGGCGGGTGTGTGTAGCAAAAGAAATCATGGAGTACTTGGTATGGGTAAGGTTTAGGAGGAATTTGGGGAAATTTCATGAGAAGTCAGACTTCAGTCTTGTGAAACTCATGACGTGTCCTTGGTGACTTCCAAGCCTTTCCAGTGTTGGTAGACCTCTTTCAGTTCAAGTATCCAACTTGTTTTTCCGTTTTACAACTATGTAGCACCACTTTCTTCTCCAGAGCAAAGGGAAATGGGAAACTTAACCTTCATGTTATTGTATGTATGTTATAGTGGTCTTCCCCATTTTGAACTTACTATAAGAATCCATCAGTTGAAAACGATAAGTCAGTTGAAAGAGAGAAATCAAATCCAGCTACGCTAGAAAGCATTATTTCCATCCTTCCTAACGTGGGTGAAATCTCTCCTTAGGTTGAGAATTTCTTCTGTATGGGATCTCCGTTAGCAGTGTTTTTGGCGTTGCGTGGCATCCGTCCGGGAAACAGCGGTAGTCAAGACCATATTCTGCCCAGAACAATATGTAACCGCTTACTAAATATTTTTCATCCGACAGATCCCGTGGTGAGTTTTAATTGCAACTGCAAGCTTTTACCTTCTCTGGTTTTAAGCCTCGGCTGCGTGATAATGTGTGGTCATCAAAGCCTGTGAATCAACACAAGTGTGTTCCAGCACAGGGCTATTTGATAATGATTATTGTACAACATCTTGGGCTTTGTAACTGTAGAATGACAGTTCCTACAAATAATTGCCTTAAAAACCATATACTTTGCTTCTCGTTTCATATTTATAACCATAAGCTTTTTTTTTTTACTTTTGCAAAGACATAAAAAAATAATCCTTCTCAGTCAAACTCCAACTTGTGTTTAACTTCCATTAAACATCACCTGTCTGAAGACCCAACAGCTGTTAAAAAAGGATTCACAAGCAGTTTACAAGATACTGTAGAAAAATAAAGACAGTATTTTTTTTGCCCAAGAGTCCTGAGTAACAGATTCGTGGGTGGGAGAGTGCTTGGGAGGGTGGTATTGGCACAGCTGTGCCCTCTCCTCCCATCCAAGAATGCTTTCCTAAGTCTAAGTACACAAAGAAAAATAAAGAATCAATAGAGAATGATTATTTTTTAATAAGCATGCCAATTCATGGTGTGTACAGGGATCGATGAGGAGTCATCAAACAAAATGCTTACGTAGCCAGTTCCTCCTTCTCTGTTGTGTTCTGCGGAATCTGTTTAACTGTAGATAAAATTTGCTCTGTCAATGCCTAACAACAAACAGTTGTTAAGAGTAACTCGTGTGTTCATGGCAACATGTGTAAATCATAGAATCATAGACTCATGGAGTGGTTTGGGCTGGAAGGGACCTTAAAGATCATCCAGTTCCACCCCCCTGCCCTGGGCAGGAACACCTCCCACCACACCAGGTTGCTCCAAGCCCCCTCCAACCTGGCCTTGAACCCCTCCAGGGATGGGGCAGCCAC
>JAOTQQ010000041.1:3214751-3242895 GCA_026546715.1 Gallinago undulata | reverse complement strand
AACCTGCCCTTGAACCCCTCCAGGGATGGGGCAGCCACAGCTTCTCTGGGCAACCTGTTCCAGGCTCTCACCACCCTTCTCAGCAAAGAATTTCTTTGTGTTGGTTAAAAACAAAAGACAGAAGAGCAGTCTTGGGGGTGTGGGGGTGTGGGGTGTGTCTGTGTGGATGCCCAGGTGAAGCTGTTGTAGAGGACAATGCTGGATCTCCTCCCCCTGAGCCCACACCCTGGGGTCTGGGACCAAATTGGGGTGATTCACCCAGGACCAAGTTGCCCAACAGGATGGCTCCACCAGGGCTGCGTGGGCAAATGCCCTCCTGAGGGACAACGTGCCCCCGGAGCCCGCTTCGCGTCGGTTCCTTTGCTCGAGTTATCAGCTGGGCTTGCGCAGAGCTCTGACGTGTGTCTCGATAAAACCCCTCCTTCAGAGCTTTTTGTTCTTTGGCAGCGCACGAGGAAAGGCGGCCAAACCCTCAGCGGCTCCGTCCTTGGTGCCCTCCTCCTCCTCCTCCTCACTTCTCCTCCTTTCTCCTTCTCCTCCTTTCTCTTTCTCCTCCTTTCTCCTTCTCCTCACTTCTCCTCCTTTTTCCTTCTCCTCCTTTCTCCTTCTCCTCCTCCTCCTTTCTCCTTCTCCTTCTTTCTCCTTCTCCTCCTCCTCCTTTCTCCTCCTTTCTCCTTCTCCTCACTTCTCCTCCTTTTTCCTTCTCCTCCTTTTTCCTTCTCTTCCTTTCTCCTTCTCCTCCTCCTCCTCCTTTCTCTTTCTCCTCCTTTCTCCCTCTCCTCCTCCTCCTCGCTTCTCCTCCTTTTTCCTTCTCCTTTTCCTCCTTTCTCCTTCTCCTCCTCGCTTCTCCTCCTTTTTCCTTCTCCTCCTTTCTCCTTCTCCTCCTCCAGCTTCCCACAGCAGGGGTGGGATTTATCTGGAGGGTGTGATTTATAGGAGGGGTGTGATTTATGGGGCTGCTGCTATTCTTGTTTGGCCCTTTGGGGCTTTGCAGCCTTGAGGAACTCCCAGCCCCCTGCGCTAGCGCGGCTTGCTCCAAATCCCTTATTCCTGAGGATTTGGGTGGTTTGGAGATCAGGCAAGGGGAGCAAAGCGCAGTGTTTCTGTAGGGACATCACTGCCAGCTTCTCTTTTCTTCTCTCTGGGCTTGGGGGCTTTGGGCAGGTCCTCCTGGGGAGGTCCAGGGCCATGTAGCTCCTTCTCGGGATGCCCCACAAAGGGCAGGTGTGGGGTTTTGGGGGCTAATTTGTCCACGAGTGTATCCCAGCTCGTGGGATTTTGGGGAGCGAATAGGTCCATGAGTGTGTCCTACTGGTGTTTGCTCTTCACGTCGTGAGGGGGTGTCTGGGTTTCCCTATTCACCCCCCAAGCTGGCGCAGTTGCACCCCTGATGATGGGAGATGAAGGATAAACCCGTCTCGGAGCATCTTTTGGGGGACACGGGGTGGGGACCGGGACACTGGCACCAAGCAGATGGGTGGTGCAGCCAGCATGGAGCTTCCCAGGGTGGGCTTTCTGGGGTTTCCACAGTGGGAAAATCATCCCAGTCCCTCCCCATCATCATGGTCCCTTGAGCAGCACTGGACAGCCAGTCCCCAGGGCTGGATTTGCTACTCTATTTCACAATTTGGTGATTTTTTTGCAACGCTGTGGGGTCAAAGCGTGCCCTGGGGAGTTCACCTTACGCTGAGCAAAATTTTTCACAGGGCAGGGGGGGGGAATTCAAGCAATGAATTAAAACTGCTGTGGGAAAACCTCCAGGCCTGGCATCTGCTCTTGCTGGGCTTTGTCTTCGACCCCCAACATGTCTTGGGGTGACTTGGAGCCCACTCCAGAGGGGTGGGAAGGGTCCGGCAAGTCTCGGGGATGCCCTACAGCCCTCGGGGCCCCCTAACGAAGCGTGAGGAACGAGCTTTCCTGGCTGCTCCCTGCCCTGATAGAGGGGAAAAGCCCCGGGCTGGGTGCCAGTTTCCCCAGACCGTTGGGGAGGGGAGGGCTGGGGCTGGAGAGATAACGGGAAGGGTCGATGTCGGGGCTCGGGGTGGGGTTGGGGATGATGCTTTAACATTTGGGGATGCCAGCAGATACACCAGGCAGGTCTACAGGGTGCTGGGTGCCAGCCTAGGGTGGGTGCTTTCCCTCAGCTCCACTTCCCATCGAGCAGCTTCCCAGAAACAGCAGCTATGAATAATTGATGGTGTGATTTGGGGATCTTTATTTTTTTTTTTAATTTATTTCATTTTCTCCCACTGCTTCCCAGTAAATCACTTCCAAATAGACACTTTCTGCCAGCCAGCTCTGCAGATGATGGTGTCAGAGCCATCAGATGAATTATTGGGGATTTGGGGTTTGTTTTTTTTTTTTCTTGCTGACCAGCAAGTGGATAAGTGACGCCGGGTGTTTCTTTTAACACCCCGGAGTCACCAGCTCCAGGGATGGAGACTGAGCCTCGCATGACATTTGGGTTTCCTTTGAGCCCCAGCTCCGTGGGAGAAATTCAGCCTTCCAGCAGCCTGTACTTTGAATTTCTAAAGGCAAATGAATAGGAGGCCTTCTGGAGGTGGAGAACAGCCAGAACGGGAGTGGCAGAGGCTCAAAAAAAAAATCTGATGGACAATAGAAATTGGTATTAATATGTTGTATATTAAGAGAGTACAGAAGGGGATGAGATATTTGAACCTTGAGGCTGGAGTTATCCGCTTTTTCATGGGCAAGTGCAAATCAGTACTGGGGTAAAGTACCCTTCCAAGTCATTTTTAGTCGAAAAACTCTACTGACCGATCCCGTTCTGGGACTACCTCATCCAAACCCAGCATTTTCCATCCTGGGTTTCTTGAAAACGAGTCGTCACACCGACGGCTTGCTGACAGCCCCACGCAGAGCATCCGTAGGAGAGCACCATCCGAGAGCTGGCCAAGGAAAGAGGAGTTTGGGGTGGGTTTTGCCAAAAGAATTCGCAAACCTTGGTGGTGGGCTGGATGGAGGCAACGGTCCAACATCACTGGGGGTCCTGGGGGTGGTTGAAAGTCGAATGGGGATGGTGGCAGCTGGGAGGGACATGTTCCTGCATCCCCGAGCAGCATTTCTGCCCCATCCTTTAGTAAAACACGGGCTTCACAGAGCAGCGTGAGGTGACATTAAGAGTCCAAGGTGAGGATGATGAGGGCTACCAAACCCAGGAGCCAGGCAAAGGTGATGCAGACGAAGGTCAGCAACGGGAGAGGGGTCCTGGGCATGGTCCTCATGGTCCTGGGGTCCACGGTTGTTGTGAAACAGCACCGGGCAGGGAGCTGGAAGAACATTTTCAGCCCTGAAATTAGCTTTTCGGAGAATTCACCTGGGATTTATCCAACTTCTCCAGCACATGGCTTCAAGTGTTCTGCTAACAACTCCCAGATGTCAAGAGGGTGCTCCAGGGCCCACCGGCTCCTTCAGGCACAAACTTCAAGGACCCTTCCGACCCTGGGGACAACCAGAGAGGATGACTTGGGGGCACGTTGCCTCCTTCCTGGGCCAAGGCAGGAGTCGCACTCGGTGGAGGTCACTGGGGACATCAGAAGGACATGACCACATGACAGAAGGACGAAAGATCAACGACGGCACAGGGATCTGTGTCAACAGGAAACCAATGCCTGACGCTCGTCCAGTCGGGAGAGCCAGCAGAGTTGTTTGTGATGAAGAGCTGATTGCGGAGGAAGAGGCTGGGAAACAAACCTCCCAGCCTGAGGCTTCAAGAGCTTAATTGACCCTAATTCTTGGAAAAAAAAAAAAAAAAAGAGGTGAAGAGGAGAGCCCTGCGGCAGGGTTTGCCCTGAAGCACAAGCCTAGCAGGTTCCAGTGCCCCGCAGGTGGTGGTAGGCATGTGTAGAATGGAAATAGAGGTGATTTTGTAGCTGCAGGGCAACGAAACCTTGGCTTGACGTATCATGGGAGGAAGTAGCCCGTCCCAGCTTCATGTCTCTTATCTGAACGTAGCTATCTCTCCCAAGCCAGGATTTATTCCAGCTGCAGGGATGTGGTTCGTAACTTTTGGGCACGAGGGACCAAGCTGGATGGCTGCGACAGTCTCAAATCTTCTTCATCCCACGTGTTCTTGCCCATCAGGAGGAGAGAGCTGGACCCTCCTTAAGGTCCATGGCTCGTGTTTTAGGTAAGGACACCCATCTTGGCATCAGTACCTCCTGCTTGGAGCACCCAGCTGCATTTCCACGTCAGGCTGCCTGAATTTTGGAGTAACTGGGAAAAAAAGTCCCATCCTGAAGACACGAGGACTTGAGTCTACAGACCTATTCCTGGCCCTCAGGCTCTGCAAAGATATGCAGCATTGCCCTTGTGTCTTCAGCCCTGGAGGCCACATGTCCCTCCATCTCCGATACCTGCTATCACCTCTATTCTCCCCACAAGCTGGTGAGAAAACCTACAAACACCACCCCAGCCATGAACCCACCCAGGAAAGTGTGCCGAGACCCCGTTACGGACAAAGATGAGATGAAGTCCTGGGAATTCTTTTGTCCTCCTTCATCAGAAGCGAACATCTCATCCAGCTGAGGTGATGGGGCTGGAGGAAGGCTACACGCCAGCAAAGCGGTGGGACCGCCTCGCTGGAGCTGCGTCCCAAGGGAGGGAGTGAGGTTTGGAGATGCTGAATAACCCATGCAAGATCACAAGAGGGAGTTACTACAGCCTAGGAAGACTAAACCTCCACGTCTCAAGTGCGTCTTCAAGACCTTAATACCAAATATTACCTGTCCTTCCACCACAAGGGTGCTGAGTAACTCTGTGGAGATACCAGGCGACTGCCCGTTTGGCCAACACGTGTCAGTGGGAGATTTCGTTACTCCGCACGTACATTCAGAAAAATGAATGAAAAAGCCACGTCACGTGGCCATTTCCGAAACGACAAAATCGGGGAAGAACGAATGTGGCCGGGAATAAACAAGGAAGCGGAGTTACCCGGCACGTTTCCTCTGCCAGGAGCGCGACCTTCCCTCTGCTGGGAAATGGTCGTTCATTGAAAAGCGAGCCTTGGCTCCCTCCGAAAGGCACTTGGAGGTGGAAGGAGATGGAGATGAGACGCATGGAGGAAACCACCCAGGTGGGTTGAACCTCCCTCACCCGCCGTTCCGCGGTGCCGGACATGCGGGAACAGGCGATAAGTGGTTTGTGCTGCTGTTCAAGTTTAATTTCTAGTAATGCATTTTATTTATTTATTTATTTATTTTCCGAAGGGACTCAGCTCCAAATCCCCCACGGCCCAAGGGATGTGTGTAAAGAGCTCAGAGTAAAACTCAGGGAGAAGCAAAGAGATTGCAAACCCCTTGGGAAGAGGAGGGGTGCCGGTGGCAGCGGGTTGTGAAGGAGCACCCAGGGGCAGGGAGGTGTCAGACACAAAAAGTGATGGGGGGGGGGGGGAAAACAGGCAGAAATGCACTTCTGCATTTCTCCTTTTTCAGGTTTTCCTTTTAAACTTCACCTTTGTTAAAGCAAGAAGCTGCAGACGGGGAATATTGGTGACCCAGAGGGGTGATGGGGACCGAGCAGGGGCTGTGCCGGAGCAGGAGCAGTTGAGGAGATGGAGCTTTTTTGGGTTTTTTTTTTGGTTGGTTTGTTTACA
Organism: Gallinago undulata; assembly: GCA_026546715.1. Classification (NCBI taxonomy): domain Eukaryota; kingdom Metazoa; phylum Chordata; class Aves; order Charadriiformes; family Scolopacidae; genus Gallinago; species Gallinago undulata. Next base: position 3,237,281 of record JAOTQQ010000041.1, on the reverse strand, counting down.
GGGCATTTTGTTTGGGAAATTTCTCTGCCTCTGTACCTGGAGAGGGGCGCTGGGTCCCTGCTGGTTTTTTTCCTGCTGCCCGTCACCCAAACGCAGCGGGGCAGATTCCCGTGGCCGGTCACCCTGGAAAGAGCCAGTCAGACCGGCTTGCCTGCAGCTCTGGGAAAACCAGCTGCTTTCAACAACAGTTTAGGAACAAAATAAAAAAAAAAAAACACAAAAAAGCCCACAAAAAACCAAACCAAACCAAACCAAAACAAAAAAAAACACAAAAAACCCCAAAACCAACAAAAAAGCCCCAAAAAACCAACCCGCAACAACAAAAAGAACACAAAAAAAAACCCCAAACAACACACACGCACAAAAAAAGATTTTGAATAAATAAAAAAGGGCAAAATGAGTGGAATAAACCCGCCAGAGGGAAGGAGCCGCTCAGCTTCGTCGCCTGTGTCCCCCCCAAGGTGCCCGGTGGAGTCCATGGCATCGGGGGGGAAAAGCATCCCGGTGAGCCGGGGAGGGGGGTTGCGGTGGGAGGGGGGGGTGGCCGGGAGCTCTGCTCCGCGAGGTCTCATCCCCATCCCGATGGAAAGCTGCTCGGGAGCCCGTTTCCGCACCTTATTTGGCTATGGCTGCCCGGCCGGAGCGAGGAGGACTTCTCCCAAGCAGTGGGAAGAGCCCTGGGGGATGCTCGGCTGCCTCTGACGCCAGAGCTTTCGCCCGGTTGCATTTTTGACCTCGCTTTGCGTCTCGGCCGAGCATTGGAGCTCCCGTCGCCCGCCTCCCCGCACACCCACGCCGGGAGGGATGGAGAACCATCCCCCCATCACCACCACCACCACCACCACCAGCCCGGCATGGTGGCACCCAGCCCTGGCTGGGTGGAGAAGGGATGGAGATCCCTCCTGGGATGGAGAAGGCACAGGGAGAGCGTTTTTTTTTTTCCCCGTCCTGGGGGAAAAGAGAAACTCCATGAGCAGTTTTCTTTTTTTTTAAGAGGGCGAGGAAGCAGGAGGACGTGCAATCAGCTGTAGTAAAAAGGTTACCAGCTCCGGGTTGGATTGCATCAGCTGGGAACCTGGTCCAAAGCCTCCGGGAGAGGGAGAGTAACCCTTTCCCATTTATTGCCCTATTGTTTTCCCGGCTGGAAGAACACCGAGATACAATCTGTGCAGGCTTTGTTGTTACAGCTCTCCCACCATTATGCTCAGCCACCAAGTTTGGGGGGGGGGGGAGGGAGGAGAGGGGATGTCACACCGATGGGGATGAAGGCCCCGGGGAGGATTTTGGAGGGGGAGGTCATCTGCTGTCCGTCCTCCCACCCGTCGGGGCAGCATTCCCCCATTTCCCTCTGGCAGCATCAGAGAATCAAACAATCCTCTTTCGGTTGGAAAAGCACCTTTAAGGTGTCTCAATGACTTTAATGACAACTCGATGACTTTAAGCTCATCAAGTCACTTTAGCCCAAAATCCTCCGTGCTGTTTATGGGTAAAAATCTCGTTTACTCCCCCCGGAGCTCACTCCGGAAAGCTTTTATTAACACCTAGGGGAGAGCAGAGGAGCAGCCCTTTATGAAAATCTCAGTTTTAACAGCAGAAACGAGGTGGCAAGACTCTCCCATCCCCACTCAGAGGGGTTTTGTTGCCTTCGCGACCCGCAGCCCGGGACGGGGGAATGGGGCTGGTGGACAAAGCTCTTGGGCCAGCAGAGCCATCCCCGAGGTAGCCGGGGAGAGCAGGGCTTTGTCGGGATGTGGCTTCCCATCACCCGGCACGGCACGGGATGCATCATCCCACCGCCGACCACCGCGCCGGACCTCCCGAAGCAGCCCTTTTCCGCGCGGCGGTTTTTCAGGAAGCCCGGTTGCCTTGGCGGGATGTGTGTATCATTGGGTGGAGAGCTACAGGAAGCGGATAATGTTATTTAATTTTTTTTTTTTTTCTTCTTCTCTCTGGTTACTCCATTTGTGCCGCCTCGGACACCCCCGTTTCAAGTCAGTCCCCCTTTCCTAGGTTCTCCGAGGATGAGGATGGAGGGAGCCATCGGCGCGGGCTCGGCGCGGGCGGCCGACTGCGATGCTAAGGTAAGGGTTTGCTGAACGGGGAGTATTTTGCTTACAAACTGGCGAATTCATGAATTATGAAAATATGGGTTTTAATGGGCAGCGGTTAAATTAAAAAAAGAAAAAAGAAAAAAGAAAAAAGAAAAAAAAGACACCCTAAAGGCAGAAAAAAAATAAGAGACCCTAAAGGCAGCAGAATTGGGCAAAGGCTGCCGCGGGAAGGCAGAGCCGCGAGTGTTTGGGCCACCGGTTTGCTGGGGTGGCTCATGAGTCCCCCGCTCCGCTCGCCCCGGGATCACCGGCCGCCGAGCTGAACCGAAGCGGGCCGAACCGAGGCGAGGCGAGCCGAACCCAGCCGAACCGACCCGAACTCTGCCGAGCCGAGCCGAACCCAACCGAAGCGGGCCGAGCCGCCCCCCGGCGAGTCCCGGATGTTGGAGCGGCCCCCGCTTGCTCCGTCCTTCGCTTCCATAAAAGGCCAAGGGGCCCGGCGGCGCAGGGCGCGTTTTTCCTTTAATTATTATCCCCCTCCTCCTCCTCCTCCTCCCGCCTCGCCTCCTCCTCCTCCTCCTCCCTCCGCTCCCCGCCCGCCCCTTCTCCTCCCGCGGCGGCCCCGCAGGCAGCGGCTGGGGGGCGGCGGGGCGAGCGCTGCAAACTCCCCCCCCCCCTCCGCCCCGCGATCCCACCCCCCCCCCACCCCCCCACCCCCGGGGCAGCGCTGAGGCGGGCCGTGCCGTGGCGGGCCGGGCCGTGCCGTACCGTACCGGCGGGCGGGCGGTGAGGCGCGTCTGGCGGCGCAGGAGGCCGGGGCCATGGCGCTGGACGGGATCCGCATGCCGGACGGCTGCTACGCCGATGGGACGTGGGAGCTGAGCGTCCATGTCACCGACCTGGGCCGCGACGTCACCCTGCGGGTCACCGGCGAGATCCACATCGGCGGCGTCATGCTGCGCCTCGTCGAGAAGCTCGGTGAGTCCCCCGGGACCCTCCACACACACACACACACACACGCTCATCCCCCCCGCACCCACCCACCATCACAGCGCCCTGCCCCGCCATCCTCCCGGCATCCCGCCCCGGCACCCAGCACCCTGCCCCAGTGCGGGGCTTGAGGTCCCAGGACCCTGCCCCAGTGCGGGGCTTGAGGTCCCAGTGCGGTGCTCGAGCACCCAGGACCCTGCCCCAGTACAGTGCTTGAGGTCCCAGTACAGTGCTTGAGGTCCCAGCACCCTGCCCCAGTACAATGCTTGAGGTCCCAGTACAGTGCTTGAGGTCCCAGCACCCTGCCCCAGTACAATGCTTGGGGTCCCAGTACAGTGCTTGAGGTCCCAGCACCCTGCCCCAGTACAATGCTTGGGGTCCCAGTACAGGGCTTGAGGTCCCAGTACAGTGCTTGAGGTCCCAGCACCCTGCCCCTGTACAATGCTTGGGGTCCCAGTGCGGTGCTCAAGCACCCAGGATCCTGCCCCAGTACGGTGCTTTAGCTTCCCAGTACAGTGCTTTAGTTTCCAGCACCCAGTACCCTGCCCCAGTGCAGTGCTTGAGGTCCCAGTGCAGTGCTCAAGCACCCAGGACCCTGCCCCAGTATCGTGCTTTAGCTCCCAGCACTCTGCTCCATTATAAGTGCTTTAGCTCCCAGCATCTTGCCCCAGTACAGTGCATCAGCACCCAGTATCCCACCCCAGTATGGTGCTTGAGCATCCAGCACCCAGCATCCTGCCCCAGTACAGTGCTTTAGCTCCCAGGACCCTCCTCCAGTACAGTCCTTGGCACATCCAGCTCCCAGTACCAACACTTTAGCTCCCAGGACCCTCCCCCAGTACAGTCCTTGGAGCATCTATCTCCCAGTACAGTGCCTTAGTTCCCAGCACCCTGCCCCCAGTACAGCATCCAACCCCCAGCATCCTGCCCCGCTACAGAGCTTTAGCTCCCAGCACCCTGCCCTGTCCCCAAGCACCCTGCCCACCCCAGCTCCCAGCCCTCAACCTGCCCAACACCCTCTCCTAGCACCCCGTGCCCCCCTTGGGCTGCCCCGTGCCCCCTTCCCAGTTCCCCCCCCCACCTCCAAGAAGCCCCCTCTCCCTGGCAGCACCAAGGCTCCCAGCCACCTCGACCCAAAACCACCCAAAATGTCCCACCCTGGGGCCGGTGGAGGGCATCACCCCCACCCACCGGCTGCTTTGCACGCTGGATTTGACACCCCACCGGGGAACAACATCATTTTTGGGGGGTGGGTGGGATTTTTAGGGGGTGCTCTGCAGCTTAGAGAAAGATTTAATCCTGGAGTTGTCGCTGGCTCCGCGCCGCTTTGGAGGATGGAAGCGCCTCTGAGGGCCCTCTCTGAGTAACAGGGGGGGTGAGAAGGAAGGAAGGGGACACACTTGGGGGGACACCACGGTGCCCGGTCGGTGGCTTTGGGGTCCAAAGACCCCGTTTGTCTGGGACGGGTGGGAACGTGCGGCCGAAGCCATTCCCTCCCGGCCGAGATGCCAGCAGCGGGGAGTTCTGTCCCGCCAACCCTACCACCTCATCTCTTTTTTTTTTTTTTATCTTTTTTTTTTTTTTTTTTTTAATTTTATCAGATCTTTATGGCTGGGTTGTTTTTACCCAACGGTATAGTCCGGGCTGATGACTGTAATTGCGCAAATAAAATATTAATTGCCGGGTCCCCGCACGTGCCTGCGGCTGTGGGAGTAACGGAGCTGTCAGCTGCAGGTCCCGGGGAGATGCAAAGCCCTGGTGTGGCTTTAAAAAGACCATCTTTCCCCCCCCCCCCCCACTTCCCCACCTCCTTCCCCCCCCCAAGCTTAGGTTTTGATTTATTAATTATCTGAAGTTAAAGGAAGGAAGAGACGGATATAAATATGCTTGTTTCGAAAGGAAGCGAGCGCTCGCATCAAAGGGTCTCGTGCTGGAGATAGCCTTGACTCTCTGAAAACTTCATTTTTTTTTTTTTCATTTTTATTTTTTTTTTTAAGATTTGCTGAAGTTGAGGACTCACTGGCTTGGGAGGTAATATAAAAACAAAACAAAAAAAAAAACAACAAAAAATAAAAAGCCATCCCGTTGATCACAGATGAATTAGCCATGCTCCCCGGGGTTTCGATCCGTGTCGGGGCCGGGAGATGCCGGGGCTGAGCTGTGTGTCAAAAACCGGGCGCCAGTGAGGACTTAAATTAGTGCCTGACGTAATGCGTCCCGTCGTTTTCCCCCACCCCCACCCCCCCTTCCCCTAAATGTGTTTGCCCGGATCCTCTCCACTTGTTAAATTAGGGATTGTATTAGAGGGAAGGAATGCAGCGGCCGCAGCGCGGGGAGCGGGGATGCTGCTCTCCTCGGGGGGGGGGGGGACGACGGGACTCAGCCCCGACGTCTTATCCCCCTGGATGGTCAGGAATCGCGGATATCTCCGGCTGTTGCCTTCCCTTTCCCCTTGGCTTTTGTCACCGAGCCAAGCTATACGTATTTAGTTCCTTTTAATCTTCCTGCGTGTCAGCTCTTCCAGCCCTCTCATTATTTTTATGGCTCTTCTTTGAGCTCCTGCCAGTCCATCGGGGTCGGGGTTTGGCAGAGCTGGGTGGGACGGGACTCTCTCCTCGCCCTCCCGTGCCTCCTCACTGCCCTCCTCCATCCAACCTCTGCCGCTCCTTCCTCTCCACCTATATTAATTTTGCATTTTTTTTCCCCTCTTGAAACCCTTTCCCCTGCATTTTTAACCTGTTGCTCCCCATCGTTCCCCAACGGCGTTTGTTTCCCTTTCTTTTTTTTTCTTTAACAACACAGCGTTTAAACCATTACTCTTTTTTTTTTTTTTTTTTTTTTTTACTGGGAGTTTTAAGGCAATGTCTTAAAAATAAAGTTTTCTTGAGGCACTGGCTTTCCCGATGGGCTGCTCGTGGGGGGAGGAAGGAAGGAGGAGCTGCGCCTCGGGCGAGGGTTTGCCAGCTCCATCCTTTGGGACAAACCTCCCGTGGTTTTGTGCTGCCTGAGGGCAGGGAAAAGTGGATTTCGGTGAAGTTTTGGGGCATCCCTGCGAAGTTGCATTAGTCTGGCCCCGTTCTGGTTGTAGGATGCTCTGGTAGAAGCTCTTCAACCATAGAGTTGGGGGTGGGGGGGGGAATGCCTTCCCTCCACCCAGCAGCAAGGAGAGCTCGGAAAAAGGAAAATGTAGATTTACATTAGTATTTTTGGGTGGTTTTAGGAGAAAGTGAGGGTAGTAAATAGCCCTTGGAGCAGGAGCTCGGGGAAGTCCCTCTTCCCTAATTGCAAAGCTCCAGGTATCGGTAAATCTCGTCGACTCAGTCCTTGCCCCGGCGCGGAGCGGCTGCGGTCGGACTGTTTGGGAACAGGCAATTAAAATCTGTCACTTGATGCAGGGCACAAGGAATTGGAAGAAGCCCAAGCGACGGGTAGGGATTCTGGTTACTCAAGTGAATTGCAATGACCTGTTCTCTCCTCTGTCATTTATCACCCCGCTGGATTAAGCCACTTTGTTAATTGAGCCGTGCCCTGCGCTTGGCAGAGTCATCTCTGAAAAATAGGCAAGAAAAAAAACCAACCAACCTTCTGAGGTTTTAAGAGCCGCAGCATTTAGTTGGTCCGGGTGGGTTGGAGTCTGTGCTGGAAGCTCCTGGTGCTCACCAAGGGTTTTTTAGGAATTTTGCCACTATTGACTTCCAAACAAACAAAAAAAAACCAAAAAAAAAGGCTTAAAATCACTGGGAGCAGAGGAAGGAAGGAAGGAAGTGAACGCAGGTTATTGTTGTTGTCAACTTAAGGCTGTTTTAAACACACGCAAGAAAAACAAACTGTTTTTTTTGTTTTGTTTTGGGAATGCACTTGGGTGAGTTTTGTGGGATATAAGTTAAAGGCGGGGTGGGGTTTGGGGGGGATGCTCCGTACGGTAGCGGGAATAAAAGAACAGCTGACAGAAAGAGGGAAGGGGGGGACAAATGGGGGCTGGCAGAAGGATGGCTGAGGACAGATGACCTAAATGTGCACTGAGCGGATTCAGAAAGCCCCCGGATGGAAGTTTTGCAGTGGAAATGCAGATTTCTCCCCAGGTTTCTTCCTCCAGCTGCGAGGATGCGCTGGGAGCACTGGGAGGGGACTGGGCACCTTTAGGGGTTCTCACCTGAAGAAAATAGGGAAGAGAATGAAAGAAAAGCCAACTAGGCTTGGAACAACAGGAGTCCTTCTGGACCCGAAGGCTTTAACGCCCGCTGCATCGCCCGGCCAAGGTGGGAGGATGGCTCCGGGTGCTGCCCTGTGGTGACATCCCCATTTTATCCGTGCGGGATGGGCACGCAGCCTGTACCAGGGATTAAAGGAAGCCCCCTGCCCTCTTGGATAGCGGATGATAACGGCAGGCAGCGATGACATCTTCTAAGGCCCTGGGGTTGGTTTGTGAATCACAACTTCGATAAGGGTTGGGGCAACTGGTTTAAACTCCGTAGTTCCCGGTGGCGGCTCCTCCGCCATCGCCTCTCCATCACTTGGGAGAGGGCGGGATGTCACCTGAGAGACTGGCACAGGACTTGTCATGTGCAGAGCGTTTTGCTGTAGGTGACAGAGCACGTCGAAGCACATCAAACTCTTTCTTTTGCTGGTTTTCGCCTCCAAATGTGTCTGGGATTCACCCCAGGCGCTCTGTTCACCGTCGGATGGACTCTGCCCATGTTATCATGCCGGTGGCTTCAGCTGTACTTTTTACAAGATCGATTGAAAATATTAGTATTCTCCCTCTAAAGTCTTATTTTCTTAATGGATCCCTTAAAGGGTTATGAATAAAACACCAAGAAAGTGCAGCGTCATTGATTTCCCCAGCTTTATGTTTGAGGTTTTGCAGCGCTTATAAATGCTCCGAGCCATCCTGAGATTTGCTGGGGAAATTCTTTGCCTTAAAATTGGAATGAACTCTTTGATAGAGCTGAAGGCTACGCAGAGTCCTTGCCCCAGCCCTTTTCTATTGCAAACACGAGGCAGGAGGAATCTGCAGCGCTGGCTTGGAGGTGGACCTGCTCCTTTTGCTTTGGGCTTCTGCAGGGACGCTTGGGTAGAGGCTCGTTAGGTGACAACGGGTTAGAAGAGGTGGAAGGAACGGGTTGGAGGCTAAAGAGAAATAAAGGAAGGGGTTTATTGTGCCCACGCCTTCCAAAAATACTTATCTGAGCATCAGTGCTTGGTGCCTGGAGTGTGGTTGGGGCGTTCCTCCGGTCCATGCCACCAGGATGATGGCTGAGCATCTTCATCTGCAAGATCTGCAGATACTCTGGCCGCCGGCTGTCGAGTCGAGAAGGATGTTTTGCTTTAAAATCAGCGCTTGGTCACTCCTTACTGCTGCTTTTCAAGTACATGGTGTCCACGAGAGGACTCTGAGTGCCATTTAGTATGCCGGGAGGCTTGTGAGAAGCTGTTTGTGTTCCCTTTGAGGCAGGGAGTGGTGAGTGGTTGTCTCCAGTAACATGATAAACGGTGGTGGCATTTGCTGCAGGGGGCAACTGGGGATGCTCCGATGCTCCGTACCGACCCAGCCTCCTCATTTTCCCCAGGAAACCTCATCCCAGGCTTTTAAACAGCAAAACCTGCACAGGTAGGATGGTGAGCCCAGAGGCTGGGGGGACCTGACACACTGCTGAGCTCAGAAGTCCTCCCGCTCCAGAAACAGGCAGTGATTTTGGGCCATTTTAAGATGAAAGTGGTACCTTGGAGGCTGCTGGATGATGCTCCGGGCGGAGATGTTCCCACTTCAGCATCTCCAGTGGAGACTGGGTTGACGTATGGCACCCTGCATTGACATATTGCCACTTAATCTATAGTTTTGCTAATGACCTGTACTGAATCCTTGTCCTCCGAATAACGCATTTTTTCATGTCATTTAAGTGAGAATATACAAGTGTGTATTAACACGCATCTCCAGCCACGCATGGTGATCTGCGTGGGGCTGGCTCTTCATTTTACATCCAGCTTTTGCCTCCAGGAAGCTTCCACGTAGGCCCACGCCAAATTACAGGATTGTGGCTCAAATAATGTCCTCTTTGTTAGCCTAAGTGGAATATTCAGCTGAACTGCCAATGACCAGAGGAATTTGGGGCGGGGGTAGGTAAAAGCCGTACGCTGGCAGCCCCAAGCTGCAGTCACGGCAATTAATATTTCTACAGAGTGTGGAAGCTAGGACAAAAAAAAAAAAATTAAAAATTAAATTTAAAAATTTTACTTGTATTTGATTTTTAAAAAAAAAAAAATTTTAATTTTTATTTTTTTTTCCCCACTCCGAACCATCCGCTTTGGGTCAAAAGAAGCCGGTCGATGCCACGGGTCCCGGTCGGAGGGGGAAGGGAGCGGGGCAGGAGGAGGTGGCGGCGGCATTCCCGCGAATACCAGGGCCTGGGTTTGTCCTACCACAGACAGGAAATTGTTGGGTTTGCTGCTCCCACCCAGCCCAAATCAGTAGTTTCCTCTTCCAGCTCCCTCAGGTTTCGATTTGACGTAAAGCACGCGGGGAAGCCGGCGCGGGGACCTGCGCTCGCGTCACCCGGAGGGAGCTGAAATGATAGAAGTTGTCACGTTCACACATTTCCCTTTATTTATTTTTCTTATTAATTTCTTTCTTTCACCCCTTCACATAGCCATCCTTTCCTTTTTCCCCCCACCCTTCTCCATCAGGGCTTGCGTTTTGCCCGGGCATCTGGCTGAGTCTCTCTCAACTGTATAAAAACCCCAAACAAATTTGTACTCGAAATAGTTTAATATTTCTATATGGAAGCCAAATGCCTCCGGGAGTCCCCTGGCAGGGATTCTGAACCCTCTTCTGTAGGGTTGCATCCATAGCAGGCACCTTCCTCCTCTGGGTGCCGGGATAAAATTCTGCCCCACCTCTCATATTTTTATATTATTTTTTTATTTATTTAAAGAAATGGCTTTTTGTAGTTGTCTATCTGCAGCTTGCAAACAAAAATCCTGGATTTTTACCCTTCGTCTCTGATTATATGGTGGGAGGTACCAAAAAAAAAAAAAAAAAAAAAAAAGGATTGTGGATAACTGCATGAAATTGTGGATGTGGGGAGTGTTTACCGAGTTGGGAAAGAGCAGAGGGAGTATTTGCACTGCAAACTCGGGTTGTTTCAACATCACCGGTGACACCGCCACAGCGAGCTCCTATTTTGGGTGCCATGGGGATTTTTTTTATTTTATTTTAATTTATTTTTTTTTTAAGTTGTGGTTTTTCTTACAGACAAGGGGAAGGAAGGAGGTTTACAGCGCTCGTGGAGCTTGTGGCACACCAACTTCAGCCCAGCATCCAACCCTGGGCTTGGGGGGGGGGAAAAAGACTCCTCCCGTTAAAACATCTTAAAGAAAATGCATTTTTTCGTTCTCATTCTGAAACGTGAATCAGCTGATAGCTTTGAGAGGGGCAGAGAAACAAAACCGAGCGAAACCTGTGAGCTGGTGGGATTCAGTGCTGAATGTTCTCAGTGGCTTTTGGGGGTTTTTCTGGTGTTACAATTCTGAAAAATACCGAGAACCCCAAATTCCTGCTGGATGGAGAAATAAGGGATATGAGCAGAGTTGCAATATCTTAGTTTTCTTGCTTTGTGCACGTTGCTCCAGGCTTGAGCTTCCCCCAGGTGGAACTGATGGGGCTGGAGAAGAAGAGTGCCCACCAAACCAGTGGAAAGCTTTTTATTTCCATATTTATTTTGGGAGAACTCTGCACCTGGGCTTTTTTTGTGCTGTTTTCCAGCGAGGTTGCAGCAGCTCTGGGTGCTGCTCACACTCGGGGGCCATTCCCATATCAGCCTTGGTCGGGAGCCGTGGCATGTCCGTGTCCCTCTTCTGACAACCAGGTAGGACCTTGGTGGCCTCCAACTTTCAGTAAAACGTGGCTGAATTAGGACAACAGGTTTGGAACAGCGTTAGGAGGGGGTTCATTTAGGCAACCAGGGGCACCAGCAGATGCATAAACCTTCTCTTTTATAATCTCAGCTGGTTTTTAGCTTGCAAAACAACCAGAGAGCCACCAAAAATTCATCTTGCCAATTATTGCATTTTAAATCTCTTCCCAACTGATTACATATGTTTGTCTGGCAGTTGTTTTCCTTTTGGTGGTTTTTTTTGTTTTTTTTCTCCTTCCTCCCTTCAGGCGTAGGTACTTTTTGGAAGGGTTAATAGATGAAACTCCAGATTCAATTAGAAAGTCTGCGTTTTATGAAATTGCCTGGAAAGAACGATATCTCTGTCTCGCTGAGCTTCCCTTCCCCGCTGATAATGCACAGAGCTTTGCTCGACACGACGGCTGCCTCGAGAGCCATCTGCAGCAGAAATTGTCTTCTCCTCCACCCCACCTGTCCTGCCCTACGGTTTTTGGGCCTGAGCTTGGTTGCGTGATGGGTGAGGTGGCCCCAAGCTCAAGGTTAGATGTCTTGAAGCCCTTTAAAAGTGTGTTGTGTGCGTCGTAGAATGGTTCGGGTTGGAAGGGACCTTAAAGATCATCCAGTTCCAACCCACTGCCATGGGCAGGGACACCTCCCACCAGACCAGGTTGCCCAAAGCTCCACTCAGCCTGGTCTTGATGAGCTCGGGCTAACCCATGCAGAAGTAAATAAGAAAAATGGTGGGGTTTCATCCCCTCCCCATGGCATCTCCCCCCCTAGTGCTGTGAAGGACCCAGGGCAGACCAGTTTCACCCCAAATCTTGCTTTGCCCCAGGAGCTCATCCTAAAACATGTACCAGGGAAGGCTGTCACTGCTGGGGAGGGACGAGGCTGCTTTCTCTTATGGTCTTCCCCAAGGGGGGGATGCACTTTGGGTGAAACCTGGATGGTTTGGTGTCCCTCTCCTGCAGACCAGGTTCTCATCTGGTCTGAAGGAGAGGGACCAGGTTTGGTGTGGGGTGAGGCTGCCCGAGACATCTTGAGGGTTGCAAACCTTGCTTTCTAGAGGATTAAGCTTTATCATAGAATAACCATCATTAAGGCAAATTTCAGAATTGCCTGGTGGGACTGAAGCTTCAGAAGAGAGGCTGGGAATTCTGGTTACCCGTTCCCTCCTCCTTTACCTGCCCTAAGCATCCATCCTGCCAAACGTTCTCTGGCTCCGTCATGAGGTATGATGTCTTTTTGGCAGGGACGGGCTCCCTGATGCCTCACAGGTTGGTCGGGGATGAGTCAGGACTGCAGGCTGCTGGCATGTCACCCCGGGACACTTTTCCTTTTTGGTGAGGGAAGGGAAGCACGATACACAGCTGGAGGGTGAGGGAGCACCCAGGCTGATAGTCAGGGCAGTTGAGCGCTCCCTGGAGAAGTGGTTCTTCCTTCTTTCCTTCCTTCCTTCCTCTGCTGCCGTGTTTTCTGGCCGATGCTTCCTATTTTGTTCTGGATGAATCATGGAAACCACACTCCCTAATTGAGTTTTCTGCCATTTCTCTTGGAGGCAGGGAGCAGCCGGCAAAAGCCTCCTCCTGGAGGGGTGCTTGGTGGGTAGGGGGAAAACACACAGCAAAATGGGGTTGTAAAGGTCCTTTTTTGATTATTTATTTTTTTTTAAATAATAATATTAATTTGTGCTTGATTTTTATTTACTCCCATAGAAAACTGAGCAAGCCAAATAGCTCCGGGGTGACGGTAAAACAGGTCTGCGTGGTGCTTGCAAAGACCTTCCTGAGCTGATCGGTGCTTGGGGATATTGGGGGGCTCAAGGTGGCCCCCACTTCCAGATCTGCCAGAGGATTTCCTGACATTTCAGCTGGGTTCAGCATCGCTGCAAAAACTGGTTTCCCTGCCCTGGGGTTTAAACAGGGTTGGGTACGGCTGCACTTCGCGAGCATATAGACCTATAGACCTCCTGCTGCAAGGGATGCTGAGAAATAAAAGAGATGTTATTATGTATTTATAATACATAAAACCGTAATAAAAGTAGTTCATTACCTCTGTGCTTGGTTCACAGGCTGTGGTACAGATTGCCTGTGCCTTTTCTGTTTGGGGAGTAGCCACAAATGCTGCACATCAGAGATGTAAAGCCAATTTAAAGGGGGTTTTTGCTGCTTTTTTCCATGAGCGAGTGGCATCTGTTCAGGACAGAGGTGCTCACTGGTGTCACCAGCACAAGATAAATCATTTCATACCGAGGAGGAGGAGGAGGAATTTGTCTTTCAGGGATAGCGATGCAAGTAGTAGATCCTGCAGGGGCATCTTAATGAATTAAATTTCCAAGTGCTAGTTGAGTAATGCTATTAACACTGAAAAGAGCTTCCTTCCTAGAGTTTACTTTAAACAACAACAACCAAAAAAAAGTGACTGTCAGGCTTGTTGGGGTTTGTTCTTCTCCTGAGGTGTGGACCTGGCTGCGGCAGAGATGCTCGGAGGCTCAGCATCCCACGGATGGAGGAGCAAAGCCCTGCGCTGCCAGGAGCAGTATTTCGGGGAGGTTTGGGTTTAAGAGATCAACCTCACGTTTTTACAAAGATGCTGATGGACAGCGTGAGCTTGTACAGCGTCCCTGCTCCGCACGTGGGGTGTTAAAGAACACCAATGATTTATTAGAAACCAGGCGGTGACATTTCATGGTGGCTTCTTCAGGAGGAGGGTTTGGGTTCGAGCAACAAAAAGATTGACCATTGCATTTATTTTGTCACCTCTTGGGCCCTTCACTTACTGTTCCCTGCCCTGTCAAAATGTGGACCTGCCCTTGGAAACCCCATTTATAAACCCGATAAAAGGACACTTCATTTCCCAGCAGCACGTTCCCTCGTTAGCAGAAGACGCTCCGTGATTTTTTTCCCAGCATTGAACATCTGCATTCAGCATCGTGTCCCCATGTGCTCAGTGTCTTCCACAGGCTTTTTGGGTTGGTTTTTTTTTGTTGTTGTTGTTTTTTTTGTTTTTTTCCCCCCTCTCTTCCTTTTTTCATGGCTTTTGAATAGCTCTCTGCTATTTGACGTCAGGATTTCACAGTGGTGAACCATGAGCCTGTCCCCTGGCACGCCGGGACGAGAGGGAGGTCTCCTGCACTCGCAGTGTTGGGAACAAGGCTGCTTTTGTCCATAATTTTATTTATTTATTTATTTATTTATTTAATTTATTTTTTAACAAGTCAAACGGTTTTTTCACGCAAGAGATGTTCTTCTTAAATCTAAATTCTGCCCTGTTTTGGAAACCTCCGTGGGCGTGTGTCGATGTTCTTCTGAACATTTGTTCTCCTGGAAATGAAATATGATAAAATAGTGAGAGGCAAGTTGGTCGTGCTGGAGACAGCAGAATTTGAGGACAGGACAGGAGAATTTGAGATATCACTTTGTATTTAAGCCCTCCTGCAGGTGGATGCTGCAGGGTGGCTGCTCTATGCCGTATTTTTTTTCGTAGCTTGTGTCAAAATACATTTGGGGCACCCCAATTAAGACCCCCTGTTAAATCTCATTAGCGCCAAGAGCATCAGGTTGTTGTGGCTGCAGCTTTGTTAAGGCAGCCTGATAATAATAATTTCATAGGGTATTTATCGCTGTGCTTCAAAGTATAATTTTTCAAGCGTCGTGACCGGAGGCTGGAAGGATTTTGGTTCCGTTTTGAACTTTGCTCTGCAATTAAATCCCCCCTTGGGGGGTGGAGGAGAGCCTGCTCCAGTTCATACCATCCCCCTAAATGACTTAAATCCACACTAAAATTAAATTCTGCCCCAAGACAGCGACCGTGTCACCCAGCAAAACACAGCAGCGCTTCTGTTGGACTCAAGATAAATGAAAACAGTTCTGAGTTTTGGTTTTGTTTTTTTTTTGTTTTTTTTTTTTATTTTTCCCATAATTGTCCTAGAAGGAGTGCTTTGGCATGTTTAAAGGAATCTGTTTTTAAAGAGGTCGGTATGAGCAGCGAGGAGGTGACGTCCCGTCCTTCCCTGTAGGGAGCAATGGGGCTATATAGATATATGTGTACGTGTATATATATATATATGTATATATATACACCCATAAAATACTGATACAGCTTTGTATGTACCCATATCTTTAAATATATATTTACATCTGCATGTATAAACAGATATTTGATAAATATATAGGCATACACACACACATATATATACATATATATTTTTTTATATATATTTTTTTTAAATATATATCTCTGCATCAGCATCTGCAGGTGGGGGAAGGAAACACAGCGGTATTTAATGGTTATATCAGTAGTTTCTGAAAAGTAAATAATATTAATGACCAGGAGAGCGGGCGCTGGCTGGAGCAGGACCTTCAGCAGTGCTCTTGGCTGTAAAACCCTTCTTTATTCTCTTCCCACCCCAGCCCCTCCGTCCTGCCCCAGCCACCAGATTAGCCATTTTTCGGTACTTCTGAGTCTTTTGGGAGCGTTTGCGATATTCTCCGATGTTTTTTGTGGTGGGAAGGTGTGTGCCTTCAGACCTCAGGTTGACGTGCACCGCTTGATAGTATGTGAAAAAGGAAAACCTACCAAAAGCGACCACGTGAGGTTACGCGCCACGATTTTTGGGGTGAGGTTGGTTTCTTTTCCTCCCCTCTTTTTACTTTTAGACTTAAATTGCTTTCCTTTTCAAGTTTTTTTTACATCCCGAGGGGACAGGAGGGCGGAGGAGAGGGAACATCCCATCCCAACCAGCTCGCCCAGGACACAGGGGCACTCCCCAGCTATTTATTGCTGGAAGTCTCTCTCCTTTTTTTTTTTTTTTTTTTTTTTTTTTGTTTTTTTTACCCGTTGTAGGGGTTTTTATTACCCGCCGGTTCATGAGGGGTGTGTAACCAGCCAACACCCAGCCTCTGGCTTGGAGAGCCCCTGGCTGCTCCTGGGGGTTTGGGAATGCTGGATTAATGTGTTATCAGCAGGTATTTGAGCTTAAAGATACTTTAATCCCCCAACTGCCTCTCGAGCTGTCGGCTGCCTGCAGTCAGCGTTTTAAAAGTGCTGCCCACATCTCTATTTTTTTCAATAGAATGTGTATTCTTAATTAATTAAAAAAAAAAATGCAACCCTTTTTTTTTTTTTTTTTCCCCTTCCATCCTTAGAAAAACCCTCGACCAATTCCAGCCCCCCGGGCTCATTGAAAAGCTGGGAAGTCGTTTTTTCTTGGTGGTTTATTAAGTTTAAAAAAGAAGAAAAAAAAAAAAAAGAAAGAAAAATCACTTTTTGCAAGAGGAAATGCTTGACTCATGAGTTGGTTTCAGCCCTTACACCACCACAGCTTATATATAGCATTTATATATATATATTCGTGTGTGTGTGTCTGTATAAACATGTGTGGGTATATATGACACCTATATATGTGTGTATATATTTTATATATGCATACATTTAATGTGTGTATATATGCATATATTTTATAAGTGTATATATATGATGTAAATGTGCGTATATATACATTTAGATGCGTAATATTTTTATTTTTTTTTTAAATCTATACGTGGATCAATTTGAGGTTTTGTGTGGGTAATGGAAAGGCATTTTACTACCTCGACTTCCCGAGCGTGACTAAACCAGAGCAGGAATAATCATCATTAAGGGCCCCCCCCCGGGTGCACGCTCCCCCCTGGGGAAGAGCCAGGAGCGGGGAGGGATGCTCTGCTAATTCTGCTCCGGCGGAAAAACAACCGGTGGGATGGATGGGCTTTGGTTCTGCCCTGTTTTGTACCGGAGGCGGATGATCCTCGCGTATTGCTCCCCGAGGAAGGCTGAAGGCTTGAATCCATGGCTCTAAAAAGCCATCGGTTCTAATTAAGAAACGAACTGAAAGCTCTGCTTTGGCTGCCTCCGCCGCCCCTCCTAAGGTGAAAAGTCTTGCGAGGGAAACCAGCTTTGGCTGCAAGTCTTTGTTTCCAAAAATCAAACAAAAAAAAAAAAAACCAAAGTGATGGAAAGCAGGTTTTCAGAAGTTCCCCACGTACCTACCGAAGCTTATGAAGGAGCTTTCTAATAATCTGCCTCTGATTATTTTATTTTTTAAGGTGATGGAGGTGTTCACAGGCTCTTTTGCTGCGCGGTGGATTTAATTGGGGATGTGTGTGTGAAAGGGGATCTGGAGCCACCCCGCAGGAACCTTTCCCAGAGGTGGAGACCACCACCGCTGGAGATTCCTGCTCTCCAAATACCCATCCAGCGGGGTTTAACCGTGTGCTAGGGAATGAGGGAGGGAGAAAAGAAAAAAAGGAGGAAAAAAAAAAAAAAAGAGTTTTAATTCGGTTTATCAGGGCTCTTTTGTTCTGAGCGGTGCGCGGAAGGAGGGCCCATCTGCCATAGGGGATATCCCAAAATAACAAGGCAAATGCAGTGTTTATTTAACGCCGGAGACTTGTATACTATTGCTCGTGAGTCATAAGCCTGCGCGGAGAACCTGCCAAGTGACAGCAGGGCTTCTGAAGAAGGGAGGTCCAACAGCTGCTGCGGGAGCGGGGCAGAAAGGGGACACTTGAAATCCATGGATGGGCAGAGGAGAAGGCTCTTGGAGCAGCCAGCTCCTGGGATAAATGGGATAAATGGGCCATCAAGGCAGCCCCATCCGCTCTGCCCCATCTTCTTGGCCAAAATTTGGCTTCGTGGCTGAAACGGCTAATCGTGTACGTGTGTGTCTGTGCGGTAGAAAGCCCAGGGTTAAGGTACTCTTCGTCCCCACCTCAATTAAGACTTATTTTCTGCGCCTTGAGTGCTAGGTGTGGATTTAGCGGTAGCTGTGGGAATAAAACTCCCAGGCAGGTGTAATTACCAGCTCACAAGCTGGTGAGATGTGACTGCGGGGAGGCACCGGCACCAGTTGAAAGCGAAGGACATTTAAGGTAGAGAATGCTCTTTGTTGAGCAGCTCTTGGTCTCTTCTCGTCATGTTCTGTCCTCGGCAGCCGTCGGGGTGATTTAAGGTGCCTCTTGGATTTGCAGGGAGAGCTTTTCAAGGTGGACGGCGAGCTTCCTTCCCGGGTGCTGCTGTACAGAATGTCCCCAGCATCACCCGTCCCACGTCTCTGCCACTTGGCAAATGCAAAATTGGGTTCTTCCTCAAAAAAAAAAAAAAAAAAAGGAAAAATCACAGCCACGTCCCCCACACCTCCTGGGTTCCCAGCAGGTGAGGTCCCTTTCCTGCTGTGTTCCTGGAGCTCCCTGTCCCTTCCACCACTGACAGCTCCAGCCTCCCCCAAAGCCCCACAGCCTTCACCTGGCAGGTTCCCTGCCTGGAAGGGTTGCATCAGTGGCAACGGTTTGCCCTGGCAAATGTGTACGGCTCGTTTCCAAGCATCCCTCTGCGCTCTCCACGATGACTGGTGGTGGGAGGATGCTTCTTCATTGCACTGAGGACACCTAAATGCTGGTGGCTCTGGTGTTCCTCTCCCCCTGCTGTGCATTTAGAGTAATCTGGGTGGATTTTCCCACCTCCCCAAACCATTCTGTTTCTTTTCCTATTTGCTTTGATGGAGATGCTGGTGGACACTTGCTGGCTCTGACCATTTCTGCGTCTTTGCGTGACAGCGTTGCCCAAAGGAACCTTCCAGCCCCTTCATGGCTGGGAACAGCAGCTCGGGGATGCACAGGGAGCATTTAACAGCTCAGAGGAGCTTCTGGATCTACAGACCCCTCCCCTGAGCTTTGCAGCGTGGCTTTGGACCTGGAGTAACCACTTGAATTCGAGGTTCTGCGATCTCTAAAATGAGTTTGTGGTGTTGGGAGACTTACCCAGGCTCTGATAAATATGAAACGGCCAGTCCTGCAGCCCAGAGAGGTGGTGGAGTCTCCTTCTCTGGAGACATTCAAACCCCCCCTGGACATGTTCCTGTGGGACCTGCTCTGGGTGGACCTGCTTTGGCAGGGGGTTGGACTAGATGATCTCCAGAGGTCCCTTCCAACCCCATAGCATTCTGTGACAGTAGTAAATGAGCAAAGACTGAGCCGAAGTAATAAGCCTTGTCGTAAAGCTGTAACCCTGACAAATCAGTAACTTGTGAACTGGGACCCTGGTGAAGATTTATGAACCTTTGATCAGATTTAACCAGGCAGTGGGCGTTCTCCTGGTGTGCAGGGGATTGCTCCGAGCCCCCGGTCCCGCCTGCTGCCTCGCAAAGCACCGGAGTTTTTCCTTAAACTCAACCCCACAACTCAGCTGCTAAACATTTGCCAAGCTCTTTTATATGTAACTACCCCGTGGGGCAGCCGCAGACCTTCACCTTTCTGGGCATAGCCAACATCTCACTGTTAATTCAAAGTGTTAATTACTCTCTGGTGGAAAGACGACTCTCTGCATATTCGTGCCACGAAAGGTTAATCTGCAGCACAAACCCAAATCCCCTCTGTTAGGAATAAGGTTTAGTGATTCAAAATGCTTCTTTTTTTTTTTTTTTTTTTTTTTTTTACCCTCCTCCCAGACCTTCCATGCCAATTTGTTCAGCTTTCAGTAGGGCAGAAGTTGGACTTCATTACCAAAGTCCATTGTAATGATTTCTCAGATTTTTTTGAGAGTAGCCAAGGCTTGTGCAAGTTTGCATGCTTTTCTATATTTGGTTTTGTTTAATTTGATTGTACAAAGCCGTTGAAAAGTCTAGCTGAACATTTCCACTTTCTGGCTGCACGATTATACCATTATACCAGGAGTTCAAAGTTAAAAAAAAAAAAATAAAGAAAGCAAGCTTCTGCTGGCTTTTCTCAGTAACTCCAAGCTCAAGATCCCGTTTTCAGATATGGGCAGAAAAAAAGGTCATTTGTCACATTGTTCTCATCTCGATTAAGATCAGACGTGGCTCCTTGGGGAATAGTCTTCATGCTGTCTGTCCTGGAGTGTGTTCCTCGGAACCTTCAGCCTCTTTTGGCTGGTGTGTCTGCTGGGATTTCGCTCCTGGACTCTGCTGGGTTTGCCCCTGGCTTTTCTGGCTGGTGCACGAGCGTCGCTGCCCAAGGACGGAGGAAGGAATTTTTGCAATAAATGTCAGCTGGCAGTTTTCATTTGGGTTAAACTGACGTTTTATGTTGGGAAACCAGGATCTGAGGAGCATCTGGAGCTGAAAACGGAATTATTTGATTACTGGTGCCTTAACCTGCAAAGTGCCTTGCTTTCCAGCGCCTTCTTTATTACGAAAATTAAAATAATCCTCATGCAAAGTCCATAAGCTCAAAGCTTACTGATAACTCTCGAGTAATAACTATCGAGTTATCGATAACTATCGAGTGCAGAAGTGTCCCTGTGGCTTGTCCTGCAGCATCTCGAGGTCCTCATGTGCTTGCCCAGATGACATCCTGCGGAAACGTTTGGTTTTTCCTTTGAAACGAGATCTTTGGCTGGCTGCACTGCTCTCACCATCAATGCTGACTCCTCCCCTTGGTTGATATTTCTGGGGAGGAGATGGAGGGTTTAGGCAAATCAGAGCTTTGGTAAAATGCACTTGCAGTGCCTGGATCTTCTTGCCTTTCTCCAGCATAGTGGTGAGACACTGGAGCAGGTTGCCCAGAGAAGCTGTGGCTGCCCCATCCCTGGAGGGGTTCAAGGCCAGGTTGGAGGGGGGCTTGGAGCAACCTGGTGTGGTGGGAGGTGTCCCTGCCCAGGGCAGGGGTTTGTAACTGTATGATCTTTAAGGTCCCTTCCCACCCAAACCATTCTATGATTCTGTGACATTGCACCGTTAACACTGGTCAGTGGTTGTTGGACTGGAAGATGCTCCACAGGAATGGCAGGGGGCTGTGGGGAGAGCAGGGCAGGTGTTAGCAGAAAATATTCCAGGTGTTAGGGGAAATACTGCACCGTGGCCATCTTTTGGAGTTTTCACCAGGCTTTGGTTCCCAAAATGCTTCCCATCTCAGATGTGACCTTGAAAGAGCCCATGGTTATGCCCCTGCTCAAAGGACATGTAGCTGTTGGGTTTTGTGCTGTTGTTGCTTTGGGAAGTAACTTAGGTTTCATTTGGGAATTTTCCAGTTTTGTCTATAGAAACCGAAAGTCCTGGAGAAGATACAGTGTTGAATTCTTCTTGTAGACCTCCTCCTAGTTCTCCTTTCTGTGTGTGCCCAGATGACTGCACTTATGTTCAGGTGGCACAGGTTTCCAAATTGGTGGGGGTGGGGAAACCCAAGAATTGATAGTTAAGCTAAAAAGCTGTGCAAAATCCATCCCGGGGAAGGTGTGAGAGGGTTCGTGACCCCCTTGGCTTCATGCTCCAGCCTTATCACTGCTGGGCTGAGAGATCCACAGACACCTTGTGTCTCACCCTTATTCCTCTTGGGTTCTTTCCTACTTTTATTTCCGAGATAACTTCTAGGTGCCGTTGAGTACAGGCAATTATTTGTATCTGAAAAGGGCTGCCGGCATTTTTGGGTCGATAGTCACTTAGAAGTTTAAATGTGTTTAACTACAGCTTTTGTCTTTGGAGGTCTAATTCTGCTCCCGGCTTTAACTGGTATAAATGCTTTCTTTGTTCTAGATGTCAAGAAAGACTGGTCGGATCACGCGCTGTGGTGGGAAAAGAAGAAAACCTGGCTCCTTAAAACACACTGGACGTTGGACAAATACGGGATACAGGCTGATGCCAAGCTCCAGTTCACACCTCAGCACAAGCTGCTTCGCCTTCAGCTGCCCAACATGAAGTACGTCAAGGTGAAAGTCAACTTCTCCGACAGGGTCTTCAAGGCGGTCTCTGACATCTGCAAAACCTTCAGTAAGTAGTAGCGAGAGCCAAAAGCCACCGCTTTCCAGCTGCTGGTGGGGACGGTCACCGTTTGGTTTGGCTCCTGCCTGTCCTTCAACATGCGTCCTCATCTCATAAATTAAATTTCTTAAATTAACGTTATTTTTCCAGCTTCAAACACCCAACGGTCACCTGGGCATCAGGCAGCCTGAGTATCTGCTATTTTTCCCTTGCAAATCTAATGTTTTATGTGTAAATACTTAAATAACGGGACAGATCATATTGCAAACGTGAGAAGAAATACATTTTTTTTGTACTAAATTCTGTTTCATGGCAAGGCTGTTCTCGGTTTGGTCTTAGGCAAGGTGGTAGCAGCCCTGCTTTATGTTAAAGCTGCTGGTGCTGGATCATACATTTTTTTTCCTGCAAATTTATGTGCTAGATGAAAAACAAACCCTGAAATAGGAAACCTGCCAACTCCGTGGGTTCTCTTTCAGTGGAAAAATCATATTAGAGATTAAGTGATGATGCTTCACTGTAAAACTGTCTGGTGGAGGGAAGGAACCGAGCCTCCCCTTCTCCTCCCCAGATCATCTTCGTGTTCTTTTCCCTTGTTGAGGAGAAGCCCCAGTAGAAAGGGTGGATTATTTCCTACCAGGTACCAAAGGCAAGTGCAGGGCGCTTCACCTGGGGAGAAATAACCCCCTGCACCAGGACAGTTTTGGGGCTGACCTGCTGGAGAGCCGCTCCGAGGAGAAAGACCTGGGAGTCCCGGTGGACAACAGGATGAACATGAGCCAGCAATGTGCCCTTGTGGCCAAGAAGGCCAATGGCATCCTGGGGGGCATCAGGAAGAGTGTGACCAGCA
>JAOTQQ010000041.1:3154358-3165161 GCA_026546715.1 Gallinago undulata | reverse complement strand
AGCCCCCAGTCCTGGACAAGTTCAGGGCATCGCCCCCAGATTTTGGGTGTGCCGGACCCCAGGGAGGTCAGTGTGTGTCATCTTGGTCACTCTGGGCCCCAAGAAGTCAAAACTGAGTAATGTTGATTGTTTCCAACGGTAACAGAGTGATTCATTCTGAGGGTAACGTAACGGGGGAAGGGGGGGCAGAAACCACAGAAAATGAAAATCATGTCTCAGAAGCACGTTGTATAATTATCTCGTTAAGCAGGCCTCCTGCTCCATGCGTGCCTTGGCCTCAGATATTTATAAAACAATCTCTCTAAATGATCTCTGCACTGTTTTTTTGTTTTGTTTTGTTTTTGGTTTGTTTTTTTTTTTTAGGGGAGAAAACCCCTCATCCTGCCCCTTGCCAGCCTTGGAGGCTGAAGAACGCCCACCCCAGCAGGTCTTGGCCAAGGGGAGTGATGGCCAACCCAATCCCCTCAAAGATGAGAAGTATCAAAGCGAGCGATGCTTTCGTGACAAACACTGCTGCCACCTGCAATTCCTCAGGAGAAAAGAGAAACCTTTGTACAGTCCTTTCTTCTGAGCCATCATTCCCACAGGTACCCTAGAGCCCCTCCTGAGCCATGGCCAGCTCTGGATTAAAGACAGAGGCCCTTCGAAGCCACCAAGCAGCTTCCCAGAAGAACTCCTGAGGCCAAACCCCAGTCAAATGCAGGGAAACTTATGGGGAGAAGCTGGCAATTACACCCTGTGAGCTGCCTAGTGACCTGCTGCTTCTGAAAAGCATCACACAGATCTCCACTGACCTTCTTCTTGTCCAGGCCTCATTTTTACCTTCCCCAGAAGAAAATCGCAGCTGAAAAAACAACCCACTAAGCTGTAAAGAGAAAGCAGGCACAAATGAGAGGATGTGGGATCCAGCAAATACCCCCCTGCATCGTGGTGAGGGGAGCAGAACCCCCCACAACCCACGGAGGAGAAATCACTCCCCATACTGAGGGGCACCCGCCTCGCTCCTGGAGGGCTGTTAGTTCAGGAAGAGCGTGGGATTCTCTTTCAGGCCTCAAAACCCTGTCAGGGAACGACAAACGCCTCAGAGATCAGGCTGGTGGAAGGCCCCAGAGGCCTCGGTGCCTGCTGCCTTCAGCCTTCCCCCCACCGGCCCCACCGCCAGGGTAGAGACGGCCCTTCTGGCGGGGGAACGCCGGGAGAAGTAGCGGGGAGAGCTAAGGCCAGGGAAAAAGGAGGCCGAGGAGAGCCGAGGCCTGGACAAACAGCAACCCCCGTCCGACATCCGCCATCTTGTCCCCGCCGCCAGGGCCGGAGCGCCACGTGACGGGAGGGACGGGGCGCTATCGGGGAGGGAGGGGGCGGGGCCACACCGCCCACCGCCCAATCCGCGCGCGGGGGGCGGGGCTCTTACCGAAGGTCGCGAGGTCTGGCGCGGGGGCGGCCCGGAGTTCTGGGCGCGCGGAGCCGGGGCGGGGCCGGCGGGCGGCGATTGGCTGCGCGCCGGCGTGCGTGCGCGCGGGGCCCCGCCCCCTCCCAGTGCCACGTCTGTGCGGCGGCTGCGGCGGAGCCGGTGCGGGAAGCAGTTGGCGCTGCGGCCTCGTGCGCGGGTGAGTGCGGGAGGGGGAGCGCGCCGCCTGAGGGACCGGGGGTGGGGTGGGGGGCCTGGGGTGAGGTGAGGGGCCCCCTCCCTGAAGGGCTCGGGATGAAGTGAGGCGGGGTGGTGAGAGAACTTCCGCTCCCCCCTCCCAATGGCTGAGTGTTATGTGAGGGGATCCCCCCCCCCCGCCCCGAGGGGCTGGAGGTGATTTGAGGCCTCCCCGCCCCACAAGGGACTGGGTGTGAGAATGAGGGGACGCCTGCTGAAGGGCCGGGTATGAGGTAAGGGGACCCCCCCGAAGGGCTAGGGGGGTAGGTGAGGGGCCGGGTGTGAGGTGGTGGGGCGGGGGATCCCCTTCCTTGAGGGGCAGGGTGAAGGATTCCCCCTCGAGGTACTGGGGATGAGACGCCACCCCCCCTCCCGAGGGGTAGGGGGTAAGATGAGAGGACTTCTCCAAAGGGCTGGGGGTGAGGTGAGGGGACGTGACAGGGCGAGGGGACCCCCTCCTTGAGGGGCAGGGTGAGGGGTTCCCCCTCACCACTGAGGGGCAGGGGGCGAGGTGAGGGGGTGAGGAGAGCCCCTCGAGGGGCAGGGCGTGAGATGATGGGATCCCTATTCCCGAGTGGGAGAGGTGAGGGGATCCCTACCCCTGAGGGGGTCAGGTGAGGGGTCATGGGGACCCCAACATACTGTTCTCTCTTCCCTGCCGGCTTCCCGGAACGGAGCAGAGGGAGGTGGGATGGGTGAGAGGGTCCAAAGGTGCCCCCATCCCGCTCCCGGAGCCCGGGATGCTCCGGGGGAGGCCTCAGGTGTTCACCAGGACCAGTATCCGGGCTCACAGGAGGCCTGGAGGGGAGCCCAGCCACCCATCGTTAACAGGCCCGAGTTCTTGCTTCCCGTACGTTGATCCTTTTTTAATTGACCAATGATGCATTTCTAGTGAGTAATGTCCCTGTGGACATGTGGGGGGGACATGTCTAGTGGCATGTCCCTGACTCCAGAAAACGCATGAAGCTTCAAACTTCTTCCTGCTCCATCAGTGCCGGATGTAGTTTGAACAATAACTTTATTTAAAAAAAAATACTAGCTGCTTGAAAAGCATCAAAAATTTATTTCCTTCATGTGTTTTTTTCTACCACTGTGTGTTCTGTAACCCCGGAGCTGAAATTTATTACATTTATTTGATTCTGTCTAGGATGCTATTTGAATGTTGTGAATGAATTGATGAATTCTAGGAAGGCTGTGTAACGGGACGGGGTAACAGCAACATTAGAGTAACCCAGATCTAGGAACAGAGGTACCAAACGTGTTGCTGGAACCAGGGAGACTTTGATTTTGGGGAGTTTTGATTAGCAGTGATGTAATTAATATGCTGGTGATAGGCTTGCAGTCAGCTCCGGGTATTGATGTGATCCGATCGATAAAGCTCAGGACTGGGACTTGGAAGAGCTGAATTCTCACTTCTGACTCTCCTGTCTGTGGAAACGTTTTTCTTTGCACTTCATTTTTCCCGCTGTTTCCTTTTGAAAATTCATGTGGGATGAGAATTTTTATTGCTTTTTAATTGTTCTAACAGCAATTGTTATTTTTTTTTTTATATGCAAGACTGAGAGGAGAACGGGAATTTAAAGGCCAGTGGGTACCAGCAGGTGGCATAAAAAGATTTTGTGGTTGTTTTGTGGTGTTTTTTTTTTTGTTGGGTATATTTTTTTCAGAAGCTTTTTCATTTGGGTTTCCAAAGCCACCTTCAGTTTTGAGAGGTGCGTGCTCCGGTTTTGCTGAGATGCTTCATAGTACGTCCTCTCTTTCTCTGGGCAGCTTAACAGGGCTGTGAGGTGTCGTATGTGGAAAAGTATCCATCCCAAATACATTTTTCTTTCTGATGTTCATTTGGCCTGTCCAAAAGTGTGTGACTACTATGGGTTTTTTTTATGGTACAGCTAAGTTAATTTGAAGATGTGTAAAGAATTTAGTCGCAGGAGAAGTTCCCATGATAATCTCTCTTCATACTAGGTATTCCACAAGCGATAAAGTAAGAATTATTTTCCTAGACCTAGAAATTAGGAAAATATATCCCTTTGCTTCCTCTTATCCCCAGTGCTAAACAATGCACAATTCCCCAGTGTCTCTTTAATCATTAACAGGTGTCTCACCGTCATCTGGGCAGTTGTGCTTTTTCCCTGTTACAGGACAAAGAGGCGCTGCGATGGCGTTAGGTTTTGTAAATACACGGAGCAAACACGAGCGCCCCAGAAACGCGGCACGGGCTGTAAGCGTGTGAGCAGGCTGTTGTATCATCTGTGTTTTCATCCATACAACGCAGCGCCTCTTGGCTGAGATACTAAATATTGATGTGATGGGACTGGTTGAAAAAAAAGTGCATTATTCCTACCACGAGTTTTAAATGGAACACGAATGCAAGTGATCTCCTCTGTACTTGGTAAACACTTTTAAGAGTGCTAGATGCTTTCCTTTTCCAAGGGCTATACAGGTTAAATTTCTTAGTCAATGTTTTATCTGTTTTATTATTTCTTTTCCAAGAGAAAAAACTTCCCAGATGAACACAGAAGTTGTGTTGACTTTAGATAACGCGTGCGGCGTCAGCGTGTGCGCTCTTTGTTTAACCCAGCGGCCTGGTCTGGTGAAGGTTGAGGAGCTTCAGTCGCAGATAAAGAAAACAGCAGTTGTGGTTTCATTCACCTTTCTTTACATCCCTGAGGAACACCACACGGCGTGACAGAACCAGGGGAAATAGTGGATTTAGGGATGAAAAAGAACAAACCAAAGCATCCCTTACCCGTGTGCTTTCTCTTCCAGAACACCCGTTGCAGCCATGATGCCCGTTGCAACCGTGATGCCCGATGACACGCCGATGTTTGACCCAAGTATTCTCCACGAACTCGACTGGAGCGAGAACACGACGACGTTTTCTCCTGCTATTTCTCCTTTAGATCCAGGAGACGGTCTGGTTTTGAGACCGCTTTGCACGGCTGATTTGAATCGAGGTAGAATCCCGTTTAATGATGGTCACAAACAAAAGCTGGGTGCTGAACTAGATGGGGTGTATTTCTGCATTATCTCTCAACAGATTAGGATTACCTACTTTAGCTGATTTGGGTTATTTTTACCAGTAAGGAATTTGAGCACTCGGCACCCTTGGATTGGTGCTGTGTTGGCTGACCCTCAAAATTTGACTCTGAATAACCTCAAAAACCATCTTAAAATTCAAGTCAAATCTTCCAAATAACTCACAGCTTCCTACTCATCGTAGCTTTAGAGAGGGAGTGCAGTTGTTCATCCTGTTCCCTCTAATATTAATTAATGTGACCCGCCACATTCTTCTTAGTGCATGGAGACCTCCACAATTCCGTAGAGCTGGATGGTGCCGTGAGGATGTTCACTTTCCAAACAGCCGTGGCGGGTTGTTCTGTGTGTTTTGGACCTAATTGCGTGTCTCTGTCCCTCGCTAAAGGTTTGTGTTTTTTTTCCTTTCTTTTATAACAGGCTTTTTTAAGGTTCTGGGTCAGCTGACGGAAACCGGAGTTGTGAGCCCGGAGCAGTTTATCAGTGAGTATATCGTTATTTCTTGGCGTTTCCCTAGAGGAACAAGAGGATACTGATGCTGACAGCAAAGCTGCTTGGGTGTGAGGTTCCCGATGCCGGAGGGATTTATTAGCTTTGGCACTCAGCATCGAATCCATTCGCAGCCATCCCCGTGGGGCCTAAATTCCATACCTCCTTTTGAGACTGAGCTTTAGATACCTGGCAAGAGTCTGCTGCGAGTCTTAGACTTCCCCAGCAGTTTAATCTGGGATTAACGGTGCCCGTCGCGCTGTCTGTCTGCTCCCACAGAAACCTTCGAGCACATGAAGAGATCTGGAGATTACTACGTTACTGTCATAGAAGACACGAATCTTGGCCAGATTGTTGCCACGGCAACGCTGGTGATAGAACATAAGTTCACTCACTCCTGTGCAAAGGTATATTCTCCCTGCAGCTGTAAAGTGAGGGAAAAGATCCTGTCCCCAGACTCCGCGCCCGTTATTTTTATGGTGTTACTGTGTGATGAAGTACCTTCTGCTGAGTCAGTGACAAAGGCATTTCAAAAATATCTCCTATCTTTGGGTGCTCAGCTAAATAGTACGAGGAAGCTTGGGCTGTTCTTAAGGAAAAAGAGCAACGGAGTCTGTCCCATTCTCCCAGCGAGCTTTTGATCCGGTCAGGCTCGGTTCTGCGGAGCAGATGGTTGAGGATCTTGTTGCTGGATGTGTGAAAATAGGGAGCCGGAGAGAAAGGGAAAGGCTGTGGGGGGGCTGTGGCTCCCACCGGGTGCTGGAAGGGGCATTACCAGCACGTCAGCTACGGGGGGGGTTGTATTGAACTAGATGGTGGAAAATCCAAGTGTGAGACATAGCGTGGTGGGGAAACGAACACAGCGGTGTTCTCTTCAACTGACACCGCCTCTGTTTTCACAGAGAGGACGGATAGAGGATGTAGTAGTCAGCGGGGAGTCCAGAGGAAAGCAGCTCGGTAAACTGTAAGTATTTCACCACCGTTGCCATCTGACAGCAAACTCTTGCCCAGTTGGTTTCTGTCCCCCCTCCCCAGTTCACCACACTGGTGGGTACCAGCAGCCTTCAGATAGCGGGGGGATTCAGCGCTGCAGGGCAGGTCCCCCCCAGCCTGAAGGTGTCACCTGTTGGCTGAGGTGCCTTAAAATTGTCTGCAAGATGCTGGTGCTTTTTATTTTCTATCCTGTGTAGCAAAGGGCTGTAAAACTTCATTATTGTAGGTCTGATAACTTCAGCTAATTAAATGTTAATTGAGCAGTTCAGGGACAGTTTCATTTAACTGTTGGCTTTCTGTCTCTTTCAGATTAACGTCCACCCTGACGTTGCTAAGTAAGAGACTGAACTGTTACAAAATCACGCTGGAGTGTCTGCCAAAAAACGTGGATTTCTACAAGAAGTTTGGTTATTTGGTATCTGAAGAAAACTATATGTTTCAACGGTTCTTTAATTAAGAACTTCTACTCATTTTTTTTTTTTTTTTGGTAAAGACTGTTGGTGGAGGAGCTTGTGCTACAAACATTCTCTTTGTGGAAAATTTCTATAGTTTATTGCTGCAGATATAACAATCCCTATACATAATGAACATCAAATGTGTAAATCCTACAAAAAAAAAAATTACTGACATTTTAGAAGGGTCCTTTGGGTTAGGAAATAAGCTCTTAGAACTAATTTTTACTACTGTTCAGTCGAAGTGAAGCATTTTTTTGTTCTAGCTGAGTTCCAAAGGACTCTTGTTCAAGGGATGGTTTTTAACCAAAGGTCTATATTTTTATCTCAAATTTTTTCTTGCATTGTATTTTTCTAAAGGTTTGCGCTTCTTTTTCTCGGTGGCCCAAGTGCAGCTGCCGGGGTTGTTCTGGCTGTACTTGGCAGGAGGAGGACGTGGTGGCTCGGGTAGGGACAACGTTTCTCTTGCGCAGGGTTTAGTGACACAGAACGGGCGGTTGTTGTGTCCTTTCCATGGAATCTCCCTGAAGTTCTGCTGTTATTCCTGTAGCTAAACTTTTATACAGGCACTATTTTAAACTGAATTTGGTACTATTTGTGCGGGTAGGGGAGGATCCTGATGGGCTACGCTAAAGCCCAGTCTGAAAACAGACGTGTACTTCTCACTGCAGGGGTCCTGCACTTTAGCTGATGACTTTGTTTTCAGGATAATTACATGTTTTTTCTGACTTAGCCCCAACGGTTTGCCACGGGGTGAAGGTAAGGGGGAAACCGCAAACCGGCAGGGAAATCCCCAGGGATTGTTGCTGCTTTGGAGCATCCCCTCTCCTTTAGAAGACTGGATAATTGATTTGAGCACTTTTGCCAGTGATGGCAAGCAAATAACGTACAAAGCCCTGGTTTCAACAGTAGCGTTTTGTGTGAAGAGAGTGAGAAATCCCACGTCTGTGAATAGGGCATTATAGATACGCGAAGGTTCGTACAGAACAACCAGTTTTGTTTGTGAACAGTTGGGCCTTACAAAATGTTCTTTCTTTGTGGTGTGGAGAGCTACTTTAAGCTGTGGTGGGGGTTCTATTTAATGTTCCTGATGGTACTCCACTCAATATAGTGTTCCCTTGGTGATGTCTGGTTTATTTATTGATTATTTTTTTAAAAAATCTTTGTTTAAGCTGAATAAATGAAGACTGCCAACTGTGTCTGGTCTGCTTTTCATACTGCAGTAGGTATCCAGAGTGAGGGTGTACCTGTTGCCTTTCAGAACAGGTCCATACCTCCTCTAAATACCTTTGCTTTCCTTTCCCTGGCCTGAAAAGAACACTTCTTGAGATTCCGTACTGAGTTTAAGGAAATTCTCAGCTCTTTTAGTGGTTTTCACCCCTTTTGTTAGGGTTGTGCTCCCCTGAGAGAGCTGGACTTCTCCCCTATGTGTTCTGCTGACATAAGATCTGATTTAAAAAAGATGATCTTATTTGAATTCCATGATATCTACACCATCTAAATAGCTCCAGGCCCTCATTAAGAGTTAATGAAAAAGATTAGTACAAATGAGGAGCAGGTGATTGTGTACCCAGCTTAGAGCACTGTAAAACTAATTAATTAGGTTGAAAGTTTGGGTTTGTGGCTGCAGGACAATGACTCTGCTGGGTGGAATGTGGCTGATCTGCATGAAGAGCTCATGTTCTGTACATTTTTTGTGTGGTGGCTCTTCTCCCATGAGGAGGTGATCTCCAGCTCCTTCCCTAGAGCTGGAAAGGGAACTTTAGCTCCAGATCTCAGTCCTCCAGTTTTGCATCCAAATCTGGGGAAGGGATAAAATTGGACCTCTACTACTACTGGAAGGCCACAGTGAGGGACCCCCTGCTGCTAATTACCACCTTGGTTTAACCCCAGAAAGCAATCAGTAATTGAAATACCTACTGGCAGTGAGCTAAATGAGACAGACGTCAAGAAGTTTTAAATAAAAGGCTTAATAATAGATACACGAAGCAAACTAATCTCCAAACCCCTTAGGATGGGAGAGGCTGTTCTCTGTGAGGCAGCAGACGGAACAGAATGACTGTATACCAAAAAAAAAAATAAATTGGTGGGAAATCCTTAGTCACGAAGCTTGTTCATTTATGAAACAGTGTCCCTGGGGAAGCACCAGGGCCCTGCTGAGATCACAGAACCAGCCTACACATGAACAAACCTCCACTGAAGCCTCCAGATCCTTCAGCCTCACCCAGGTGTCCTGGGAGGATTTCCTCCTCAGGTGTCACCCCCATCTGATCCAACAACATGTGGGAGTTGTACCTTGCTGTGTGTGCTCAAGGCGGGCTGGTCAGCTCACCTTGATCACACACAGCAAGGTACAACTCCCACAAAGCAAACCGAGGATCCTCCAGCAGAAGGTGGCATCAGAAGAGATACTCACAGCACAAAATGGCTTTGCTGTTTAGATTCCTGCCTTCACGTTCGGTGACATCTGCCCTCAGATGCGCTATTCTGGACCATACGGGCTCAGACAACCTATTAAATCAACCTATAACTAATTTAACAAGAATTCAGTCTTGATGTGTCTAAAATTGGGAGCTGCCCTCTGGATTCATTCAGCACGTGATTATTTTATTAAATAATTAATCAGCGCTCTCTTCAAGTTGAACTTGAATAAAACAAGCAGAGATTTTTAGAGCAGTATTTTCTCTTAAATTGGTTTCAAGAGCATCCTTCTCAAAATATTTCAGTATATAACGAGGCAGAGAGTTATATACTTTAAAATAAACTTAAATACTGCTTCAATCCCTGCTGTTGCTCAATTTCTACAAGCATGACCCATAATATATACTGAAAACAAGGTGAGTTTTAGCAAACTTTTTCTTTACTAAAGTCTCTTGTTATAAATTACACAAATAACTTTATAAACAAATCCCCCCCCAGCTTGCATTTTGTTTAAAGTAATAACTTTATATCATACAAATAAAGAAATTTCAAGTATGAAAAGTGCATTATTGCAATAATACCTCTTTGCAAGTCCAAAAATCTTGGTTTAGAATAAAACTGTAAAGTGTAAAAAAGGAGTAAAACAATCAGTGCCATCTATTCATTCAAGAAGTCCAACATCTTCAAAAAGATGCTTAGTGTGTTGCAGAGGCAGATTTACATCTGAAAGCAACATGTAATTGAAAAGAAGCTCTGTATGTGTGTGTTTTCATCCGTTTGCATTTTAGGTCTTTTTTTTTTCCCCCCCCTAGTTTTCTTCACCTTTCTTGGCAGGAATTCCCCAATACCAACTCTGCTGTCCTCAGGTATCATCTGTTCTGTGCCGCCGCTGCTGCTTGCATGGTTCCAAGTTCTTCATCCTCCTCGTGCATTCGCTTTAAACTGCCTGCAAAAGGCAAGAGGAAGGAGGACATCTCTGAGAAGACCGGCTCCAAAACCACCCAGCTGTGAGTAGAACCACAGGGCAGTTGTCACTGCCTTCTTGCGACACCCTCTGAAGACACTCAGCTTTTGGACAGCCAGTTCTGACACCACTTTTCTTCCCTCACGCTTCTCCACATGGAGAACTTTCCTACAACCCACCATGTTTTGCCCTCCTTTCACACCTCTCCCCAAACTTGGGGCCTTTCTCCAGTATTTCTTTCCACCACAGGAAAGTTCAACCATAGGAGAAGAGAATATTTAAGTACTGCAGACTAGAGTTTGAGGGTGTCTTGCACATCAACTGCAGCCATCTCCTTCCCAGACTGAGATTCACTGTGGCTGAGGGTGCAAAAGGCACCTGAGGACAGCAGGGAGGGAAGAGAGGAGGCATCACACACACAATAGCAGAGGCTTCTGACCTGTAGTACCAGGTGGAACCGAGAGGGATCTCTCCAGCTGCAGTGGTGACATCATCTGGATGGTTAATTTTGCTAGATAGATGGCTTCATATTCCTGAAAAAGTTTAATAATGCATATTGCTATTAATCCTTTGCAAGGATGAGAAGCACTAATTCAGAGAGTTCACTAGGGCAGACTAGAGAGGATCTTGCAACAAGATGGAGATTTGAGAGGAGGAGAGTTCTTTGTTGCTTTGATGTGAATCATAGAATGGGTTGGGTTGGAAGGGACCTTAAAGATCATCTATTTCCAACCCCCTGCCCTGGGCAGGGACACCTCCCACCAGACCAGGTTGCTCCAAGCCCCCTCCAACCTGCCCTTGAA